>APFE030097743.1:176294-269581 GCA_000404065.3 Pinus taeda
GAAACATTGGATATTTTGCATATAATTGTTTCTCCTCCAATAGTTGTAGCACCCTGTCAATGTGTTCGACATAATCCTTCCAAGACTTGCTGTAGATTAGTATATCATCAAAAAATACTAACACAAATTTTCTAAGGAAGGGTTTTAAAATGGAATTCATCAAACCTTGAAATGTAGAAGGTGCATTGGTAACGCCAAAAGGCATGACCAAAAATTCATAATGACCCTCATGAGTTCTAAATGTTGTTTTTGGAATGTCTTCAGTCTTCATTCTCATTTAATGATATCCTGAACGAGGATCCAACTTGGTGAAGTAAATTCATCCATGCAATTCATCCAGTAATTCATCAATGACGGGAATGGGAAACTTATCTTTAAGAGTGAGCTTGTTGAGCTCCCTATAATCCAGAAACATGCGCCATGATCCATCCTTCTTGTGCAGCAATACTACTAGAGCAGAGAAATAACTTTGACTAGGTTGAATTATACCAGCCTCTAGCATTTCTGCAATCATACGTTCAATTTCACTCTTTTGGGCATAGGGATATCTATACAGCCTGATGTTTGGAGGAACACTTCCTCGAATCAAATGAATAGTATGATCATGATCACGAATAGGTGGGAGACCTTTGGGAGTCTCAAATACCTTAGAATGATTGTCCAAGACTTTTTGGAGATCTGGAGAAATAGATGATTTCGAAGTGGAAACATCTAGTGAACATAATTGTGCAATTACACCTCGTTGTTCCTTTCTTAGAAGCTTTGTCATACCGTTAGAGCTGATTATCTTTCCCAGTTTCCCTGCAATACCACTTAATTCAACTTCCTTTCCTTCTGTAGAAAATTTCATGAAAAGTTATTGAAAATTAAAGGCTATTATACCCAAGGATTGTAGCCATTGGAATCCTAGTACAACATCAACACCTCCCATTGGAATGGAAAGCATTGGGCTAGTCAATACATATTCTCCCATGGATAGCTTGATATTATGGCACTTTCTAGAGCAATTTATTGTTCCTCCATTTGCAACCATCACTTGACCCTCTGGTGTTGGATATAGGAAGCAATTCAATTCTTTTGCTACCTTACAATGAATAAAATTGTGCGTACTTCCTTAATCAATCAACACTATTACCTTTTCTTCTTATTTGTCCTTCTATCTTAATGGTTTGAGGAGTGGTAATTCCAGCCAATGCATTACAAGATATGGTCAAATTCATTTCTTCTTTATCTAGACTTTTTTCCTAGAGTATATCCTCTTCTTTTGACCTTTCATGCTCCTTTTCTTCTTAATCTTCACAATCTATGTAGAATAATTTCTTCTCAGCACACGTATGACCTTTAGTGTATTTGTTATCACAACTGTAACAAAGCCCTTTTGCTCTTTTTTCTTCCAATTGTTGTGGTGTCAACCTTATAGGTTGTGGAAGGCTGGGGGTAACAACACTTCCATCTTTATAGTTGTGACTGGTATGCTTCCTAGTTGCCATAATTTTGCTTTCCATTTTTTCTTGCTAACCTGAATGCCTTCTCTAATGAATCAGGTTCCCAAAGGCGAACATCATGTTGGATATTATCCTTTAAAGTCCCTATGAACACATCAATCCTATGCTCCTCTGGAATATTTTTTACCCTTGTGTTCAATTTTTGGAACTCCTCAATGTGCTCCATTATTGAACCCTTTTGTTTGAGACGTATCAATTGGATAAAGAAAGTGTTTCTTTTTGTATCCTCATAATGTGTTGTCAATTCTTTCGTAAAAATTGCCCAAGTGATAATTTGTTTACGAGAGCAAAGTCGTTGATACTATACAAATTGATTTAGTTCCAAATATAAAGTTGCAATACATACCTTTTTTGTGTTTTGCACATTATTGAGATCGAAAAATTGCTCCATCTGTAATATCCATGTTGTGGGATCCTTGCCATCAAACTTCCTCATCTCAATTTTTGGAATATGTTGGGTCTTCAATCCAACATTAGAGTCTATGAAATCATGATTCACATTTCTTTTGTTCGCATCATGAGTTTCCTTTACTACCCTTTCACCATTAGTAAGTATTTCTTGTAGAAAATTTGTCAAATTTGTCTTCAAATCTGCCATGCCTATGCAATATCCCGTTTCAGGGATATTCTCCAAACCCCAGCAAACCCAACTAATTACATACAAATTATATAATAATCGAGAATCTCAAAATGATGAAAATAATAGTGGTGCAACATATAATAATGAAAACAGGAAATATAAGCCGATACTCAAGAAATGCAAAGAGAAATGCTAAACCATTTTATTATACTGAGTAATGGAATGAGTACAGGAGGTGATCGGAAAGATGGCACCTCGACTTGCACAAGGCAAGTGAAGAAATACACTCAGAATAGTAAAGGAATGGCCTCTCTCTGAACTGCGTCGAAGCTGTTGGAAAACTACCGTGTTGATGCTACTACTGGAAATAAAATGAGGATTTGGCACTATTTCCCTCCTCAAAAAATACTAAAACTCTGGAAACAGACTCTACTCAAGACCCCACAAAAACCAATAAATCTTTTATGAAATGGCCGACCCCGGAAAATCACCCCCCTTGTGGATCCACGCTGTCCCTCAAGGCTCTGCGCTGCCACTGAGTAAAATCCTCCAAAACTCTGCCAAAATCCTCCAATATGCAAGGGTTGATCCCTTGCTCAATCTCCCAGCTCAAATCCTCCACGAAACCCCCAATCCAGAAATACCTCCAGAAGAACTGTATCCCTCTCTATCAAAACTGTGTAGTCCTCAAATGCTCAGTTCACCCACAACGCCAAAGATCAATCCTACTGCAAAATACTCTTGAAAACTACCTTGCCTGAGTAGGCACTCGAAATCCCCTGGGGCTAAAGGTGAGATCTCCAAACGGAGACACTCAATGCACTAAACAGTGCTACAGACAGGCTAAACAACCAGCATGCTCCAAGTCGAAGTGACTAGCTCAAAATGCACATAACCCAATGACAAAATGAGGAGGATCCTCTCTCCTTTATAGCGTTGGCCTCTTTCAATCCCAAGGCTTGCCTCCTCCAACGTAGCCCCTTCTCTTGCCACGTGCTCCTCTCCATCTGCTCAGTCCCTCCAAGTGTTTGTGTGGGCCCCTCCTCTACGTGGTCCTTTGGCCCCCTTGGCTCCCCTTTAAGTTACTACGTTGTGCTACTAAGAAGTGACTTTATTCTAAAAGTGATTTATGTCCCCCCTTTTCTCACTTTTTATTTATAAATAACTATAGAAGTCAAAATTGAGCAAAATTGGATATTCCAATTAGCCATGGATAATTAGGAATATTACAGTCTCCCCCAGCAAAATGTTGCTTGTCCTCAAGCAATTGAAGTGATGGATCCAGTAAAATTTCCTCACTCTCCCAAGTGGCATCCTCATCCGGTAAATTCTTCCACCTCACCAAGAATTCTCGTACTATCCTGTTCCATAGTTGCCTCTCCCTGGTATCAATAATAGCCTCTTGTTGCAACACCAAATGCCTCTCATCATCCGTGGGTGGTAGCTCATCTGTCACTGTCACATGCTACCCCAATGCCTTCCTCAGGCATGATACATGAAAGACGTTATGAATCTTGCTACCTTGGGGTACCTCCAACTCATAAGCAACCCGTCTGATCTTGCGTATCACCCTGTATGGCCCATAAAAGCAGGGCTTGAGCTTCTCAACCCCCTTCTGCTTCAATGACGACTGTCGGTATGGTTGTAATCATAAGTAGACCAAGTCCCCTACCTCAAACTGTCTCTCCAACCAACCCCTGTCAGCATACAGCTTCTGCTGGTTTTACACTGTAGCCATATTATCCTTGAGAGCTAGGGGAATATCCCAACTCTCTTGGATCCAAATCTTGGCTCTTGGAGCCTTGCTAGCATCAAACATCACATCAACAAAAGATAAAGGATGATATCCATACAAAGCATAGAATGGTGACATACCAAAGGACATGTGATGCGTAGTATTGTAGCAGTACTTCCCTAGATGCAACCACTTCAGCCATGCTCGGTGTTGCCCACTGACATAGTTACACAAGTAGCCCTCCAGCCACTTGTTAACTATCTTTGTCTGCCCGTCCATCTATGGGTGATAACTGGTACTCAGTGTCAACTTCGTCCCAACCAACCAGAAAATCTCTTGCTAAAATCTGCCCATGAAACAGTTGTCCCTGTCACTGATGATGGTCTTGGGAAGACCATGTAACCTGAAGATCTCTCTGAAGAACAGCTCGGCCACCTGTGCTGCTATGTAGTGTGTGGATAGGGTGAGAAAGTGTGATTACTTTGTTAGTCGATCAACGATGACAAATATGCAATCCTTGCCCTATACCATGGGCAACCTTGCGATGAATTCCATCGAAATACACTCCCATTTCCCCTCCGGAATGAGAAGAGGCTGCAATAATCCTGCAGGATGGTTCATCTCCCCCTTGTTCCTCTGGAAAACATCGCACTCCCAGACATTCTAGAGTACGTCCTCCTTGAGGCCCTTCCATGACAACCTCTCTCTAATGGCCCTATAGGTTTTGGTAAACCCCTGATGGCCAGCCAATGGTGAATCATGTGATGCCTGAAGTATCTCCTTCTTGAGCTAAGACCCCTCAGTCAAGAAGATTTGGTCCCTGTAGTAGATGATCTCATCGAACACCATGTACTTGTCATCCGCCACCTGCCCATCCAGAACCTAAAATGCAAATCTGTCCTTGGAGTACTCTACTAAGAGTTGAGCCCTCCAGTCTGTGTCCAAGCTCATAAGAGACAACGTGGCTGTTCTACATGAAAGGGCATTTGCTACCACGTTATTCTTACCCTTGACATATTCAATGTCAAAGTCATATGCTTGGATCTTGTAGATCCACTTATGTTGCCTCTCCTGTAGCTGCTTCTACTCCAAAAATAACTTGAGGCTGTTGTGATCAGTCCTCACCCTAAACCTATTACCTACTAAATATTGTCGGAACTTGGCCAATGCATGCATGATGGCCAACATCTCCTTGTTGTATATAGAATAAAACCTCTCATGCGAAAGGAGCTTCCAGCTCTCAAAGGCTATAGGGTGACCTCCCTGCATCAATATTGCGTTGATCCCCTCTCCTAATGCATCACACTCCAAAACAAATGGTTGCGAAAAATCCGACAATGCAAGCACTGGGCAACTGCTCATAACCTCCTTGAGCCTATCAAAGGCTCGTTGCATTGTATCCATCGAATTGAATGCCCCCTTCCTCATCAAATCCATCAGGGTTGCAGCAAGTTGTGAGAAACTCTTGATGAACTTCCGGTAGTAGTTGCAAATTCCAATGAATCCTCGAAGTTCTGTCACGTTCCTCGGCTTTGGCCAATCTCTGATGGCCCTAATCTTCTCCTCGTGGACCCTCACTCCATCCACCCTTATGATGTGTCCCAAGTATAACATCTTCGTCAACCCAAACTCACACTTTGAGAGCTTGGCATAGAACTGATACTCCTCTAAGATGCGCAATATTGTCTCAATGTGTTGGAAATGCTCCTCCCAATTCCTGTTGTAAATAAGGATATCATCAAAGAACACCAACACAAAATTCCTTAAGTGATTGTGGAAGATGTGATTCATGCAAGACTGGAATGTAGCTGGGGCATTGGTTAGCCTAAAGGGCATCACCAAAAACTCAAAGTGCCCATAGTGACACCTAAAGGCGATCTTGGGAATGTCCTGTTCCCTCACGCGAATCTGATGGTACCCAAATCTCAAATCAATCTTTGAGAAGAACCATGCTCCTCTCAACTCATCCATCAACTCATCAATCCTGGGTATGTGGTACCTGTTCTTCAGTGTCTTCTTGTTCAGGCCCCTATAGTCAATGCACATCCTCAATGTGTCGTCCTTCTTCTTCACCAACACCACGGAAGGAGCAAAAGGACTCGTGCTTAGCCGAATGTGTCCAAGAGCCAGCAACTCTTGAATAGCCCACTCAATCTCATCCCAATAAGCCTTGGGATGCCTATAGGGGGTAGTAATTACTGCCTGTATGCCTTGCTCAAGCTCAATGGTGTGTTCTAACCCCCAGTCTGGTGGTTGTCCCGGTGGAATCTCTCCAAACACCATGGCATACCGGTCAAGGATGGATTGTATCTCTGGATGCACATTCTGCCCTGTAGTCCCTGCCTCTGATGCACACAACTCCACTACCCACTCTACATCTCCCTTCCGGATGACTACTTCCATCCGATGAGTTGAAACAGTCTGAGGTGGATATGTGTGTTGTCCCCGTATCTTCTCATGCCTCCCTGTCTTCTCATCATCCCACTCCATCTCTAGGGCCTTCCAATCTGTCGTGACCTTGCCTAGAGTGATGAGCCATTGAACACCCAATACTATGTTGGTGTCCGGAATATTAACCACAAAGAAATGGTCAGTCAGTGTGTAGGTGCCCATCGTCACTGATAACTCTGGAACATAACGAGCACACAACATAATCTGATCTCCTAGGACCAAAACTGAAAATCCATCGAAGCTCTTTGTCTGTGTACCTCTCTGCTCAACCATATGTGCATCAATGAAGTTGTGGGTTGCCCCACTATCAACCAAAACTGATACTCACTAGCCACTTACTGTCCCTCGTACGCGCAGCGTCAAATACTTGGGAACTCCTCACAATGCTGCAAGGGCTCCTCTGGTAGGTGCAAAAGTTGCACCACCTGTTGTTGGTGGTAGAGGTATCAAAGGATCCTGCGCAGCATGAGTATCTCCTGCCTCCATGTCATCCTCCTCATCCTCTTCCCTGGTGCTTTCGGAGAAGACCTCAATAAAATGTGCTTCGCCAATAGCACATCTATGTCCCGGTGCCCACGGCTCCTAACAGGTGAAGTACAACCGCTTCTTCTTCAGCTCCCTCCTAGCATCATCATCAATTTGTGCTCGTCCTGGATTCCCCTTTGGAGGTGGAATCCTCACGTCCTTCCCCTTAGGCTGGAAAGCCTGTCTCTGGGAGTAAGGTGTCTAGGTCCTAGGTAATGCGTCCTGTCAATCCCGGGTCCTGCTAATAGCATCTTGGAGTGTGGCTGGTCTAGTGGATCTGACTAAACCCCGAAGTGGCTCTACTAACCCCTCAATATACATGTAGATCCTCCATGCTGTGGATAGATCTGGCACCATCACTGAAATCCTCAAGAAGTCTACAATGTAGGTCTCTGGGCTCCCTGTCTGTTTGAGCCTCGTCAGCTCAACAAAGTGCTATTTCGGATCCATTCGGTCAAACCTCTCCATCAATCTCCTGGTAAACTTGGCATATGTCGTCACTGTGGAATGTCCAAGTGTAACCATCCCATGTAACCACCAATCATGGGCCTCACCATCCAAATGTATGTCGCCACCTTGATGGCTTCTGCCTCCGACATCTTTTTAAGCTGGAAATAGATGTCCAGCTTCTCCACCCAAGACCTGGCCGAACTGTTGATGAGCCATCAAATGTAGGCAAGTGGAATCTACTAGTTGTGCAGTGGGTATCTCCATCGTGATAATGTTGGTGTCCTCTTTGATGATCGCGGGGTCTGCTATCCCGCTGAAGCTGAACAAAGTCTCTGAATGAGAGAGCATCCCTAAACTCCTACCCATAGGCCTAGTACTCTGCAAAATAATCGCCCATATGATCGAGCTCTGCCTCCTGTTGGGCTCCGACCCCCGTGTCTGCTCCTAGGAAAGTGGGCATGGTAGAGCATGTGGGGGCATGTGAGGCCATCTGCGGAGTAATGTCACGCTTAGTGTCACCCTGCTCTGGAAAATGGTGAGATGTACTCGATCCCTCACCAACCTGGAAAACCCGTGGGTTCTCACGCTGTCTAGCATCCACTGCCGTGAATCTCTGCCCCATCACCTCAATCTACCTCGACAGATCCTATACTGATTTGAGCAACATGTCTGCAAATCTCTTCCCATCCTCATCTACCATCGGATCCTCCTCTTCTGCATCCACCATAGGCTACTTCTATTCTACGTTCACCACAGGCTCCTCATGTTCCATGTCCACCACCTGAACACAGTCTCCTAGTGTCTCTGTATCTCCTACCTCTATAATAGATGTAGGGCTTTTCCCCTGATGTCATAAATTGCTAGCTCCACAGGCTAAGCCAAATCTATGCTCTGATACAACTGTAATATCTTGTTTTAGGGATATTCTCCAAACCCCAGCAACCCCAACCAATTACGTACAAATGATATAATAACCGGGAAGCTCAAAATGATGAAAATAACAGTGGTGCAACATATAATAATGAAAACAGGGAATATAAGCTGATACTCAAGAAATGTAGAGAGAAATTCTAAGCCATTTTATTATACTAAGTAATGGAGTTAGTACAGGAGGTGATTGGAAAGATGGCACCTCAACTTGCACAAGGAAAGTGAAGAAATACAATCAGAATAGTAAAGGAATGGCCTCTCTCTGAACTGCATCCAAGCTGTTGGAGAACTGTCGTGTTGCTACTACTACTGGAAATAAAATGAGGATTTGGGGCTATTCCCCTCCTCAGAAAATGCTGAAACTCTGGAAACAGACTCTACTCAAGAAACCCACAAAAACCCAGAAAGCTTTTTTGAAATGGCTAACCCCTGAAAATCACCTCCCTTGGGGATCCACAGTGTCCCTCAAGGCTCTGCGCTGCCACTAAGTAAAATCCTCCAAAACTCTGCCAAAATCCTCCAATATGAAAGGGTTGATCCCTTACTCAATTTCCCAGCTCAAATCCTCCACGAAACCCCCAATCCGGAAATACCTCTAGAAGAACTGCATCCCTCTCTCTCAAAACTGCGCAGTCCTCAAATGCTCAGCTCAACCACAACGCCAAAGATCAATCCTACTATAAAATATTGCTAACAACTACCTTGTCCGAGTAGGCACTCGAAGTCCCCCGGGGCTAAGGGTGATATCTCCGAACGGAGACATTCAATGCACTAAACAGTGTTGCAGACAGGCTAAATAGCCAGCGTGCTCCAAGTCAAAGTGACTAGCTCAAAATGCACATAACCCAATGACAAAATGAGGAGGCTCCTCTCTCCTTTATAGCGTTGGCCTCTCTCAATCCCAAGGCTCACCTCCTCCAATGTAGCCCCTTCTCTTGCCACGTGCTCGTCTCCATCTACGCAGTCTCTCCAAGTGTCTGTGTGGGCCCCTCCTCTACGTGGTCCTTTGGCCCCCTTGGCTCCCCTTTAAGTTACAACGTTGTGCTACTAGGGAGTGACTTTATTCTAAAAGTGAGTTATGTGCCCCCTTTCCTCATTTTTATTTATAAATAACTATAGAAGGCAAAATTGAGAAAAATCGAATATTCCAATTAGCCATGGCTAATTAGGAATATTACAGCTTGTCTTCAAATTTGTGTTCAAATCTATCTTCAAATTGTCCATCTTAGCTTCCATGCCATTTATCTTAGCTTCCACGCCATTTATCTTAGCTTTTGTGAGAGTAACATTTGTTGCACTTGGTCTCGTAATTTTGATATTTTTAATGTAGCATTTATTCCTCTTCTTCATGAGTCATGCTAGAGATTTCAGGTTGCTTACTAGGTTTTTGCATTTTATTTCCTCGTGGCATCAGTTACCGATAATAATGCTCTACTATGCCATTTGAATTCCTTCAAAATAATTTTTCAAACCAAGATTAAGCAAGAATTTAAAAAAATTTACACACCTTTTTTCAATTTGTAGGAGCTCGACATTGCTTCTGATGTATCTCTATAATTTCATATCATCCAGTTTTGAAATTGCAACCTGCAGTAGCCCTCTGTGTCCTCTTTCCAATGCCACCAGTCTGATCCAAATTGGATTCTCCAAGGAAGAGTTATGCCAAATCTCCCGCAGTGACCTAATTATAGACTAGTTCAGTAGAGCGAACTTGTACGATGTGCCACGTGTCCCTGTTTCAACCTTTGGCTCTGAAAAATATATACAAGAAACTACATTCCATCCTCTTTTTGTACCTTCTTACGAAATTTCAATCCGATGCTCAAACAAAGAGTTATGACAATTTTCCCTAGGTCACCTGTTTGGAATGTAATTCAGGAATCTGTAAAAAGACCAACTTCCTCAGATCATATCTCCACAAATATAGTGCGAAAAGCTCTGAAATTCCAACCCGAGGTTCAGTGCGATTTCGTCTCAAACGAGTTTTTTTTTTTTTTTTGCTTCTAAAACATCACATAAAAAAAGTTATAGCGAAAATTCCATGATGACTATTTGGAGCAGCGAAACCTAGAAAATCCAAAAGCTTCTGATCAAAATGTTAGGAAACCCAACTCACAAAAAGATAGAAAAGATATATCAACGCTAGAATTCGCCTCTCGAGGGGCAACCTCCTTTACATTACACAAATGAAATGATTCTTTGAATGATTCAAATGACAAAACCTCTTTCTATATATAGGAGTCTAAGGAGTCCACAATATAACCAGCCGACCTAACAATAACATAAAAGGCACAAAAAATAACAATAGAGGATTCTATGGGGCACAGTAATAACAATATGAGGACAATAGGGGCACAACAATATTAATAAGGGATACAACTACAATAGTAATGGGGTAATCACTAGTATTATAGGGACCTAACATGGTTAAAGTGGATAATGACCGCATAAGAACTTTTACTTACGTCCACTGTCCTATCCTCTATGTTTTGCATCATTTCATTGTTCCATATCTATTTGCGATTTCCATCATAAGCCTCAATTTCAGTAATCTGCTGATTTTTGTAATCATGTCATGGATATATACGTCGTTCCTTTATTTTACTGTACGACTGCAGTCCAGCATGCTGCTCCTTTATTTTCCGACTGAGGACAGCCTATCACATTTCAGGGGGGCGCGGGTGACCTCCACAATACACTGGCATACTTGGCAACTCCTTATTCGGAGGTACTATGACTCCATCAAAACTCGAAAATAGCAAGTTTAATGGTATTGATATTTCCCATTATGCATAGCTTGTTGTTTAATCACCATTTCTATGTTTTTGCTCTGTAAAAATTAACAGTGTGCTAAAGCTTGAACAACTTGTTGTTCCATCGCCATTTCTGTGTTTTTGCTCTGTAAAAATTAACAGTGTGCTAAGCTCGAACAAAATGGGAGGCAGATCAATACGAAGCGAACTACAGGTGTTAATGATCTCTGATGTTGCACACGAAATTTTAGTAAGAGCAAGATGGATTTCCTACCTTAATCGACTACAACAGTATAATGAGACAGTGGCCATTGAATTTCTACAGAATTTATAGGAAGATCGTTCCATGGTGAGGGGGAGGCAAATAATAGTAACATATGCGATAATCGTTGAAGTATCGGGACTACCAGCTACTGGACCAATATGGACCCAGAAAAAAGTGAGACTTTAAGATGTTGTAACCATCTTTTGGGACAAAGGACAGAGCCTTACTATCAAAGGAAAATGAGTCCTGCATGCAACCCTGGGAGAACCATGGACAAAATTAGCCAGGATTGTGTAAAGCTACATCACATGCGATGGCAAAAAAGACGTGGTAAGACCACACCATCTCAAATTGTTAGTTGTATTAAAACAAGAATGTGTCATAAATTTGCCCGCATACTTAAATTTTTTATTGCATGATGCTGTTTGGAGTATAAGAAAATCTCGTCATGTAGAAATAGTAGTAAGTCATCACGGCTCAATTCAGCTAATAGTCAGTTATAGTCTCGCTCAACAGCAGAGTAGTTGGGAAGAATTGATATTCTCAATAGATGGGGGATTGGCCTTACCAGCCCCAAAATGAAAAATAGCTGCTAGCACATCAATTGGACCGCAGAAATGCAGACAGTCTGCCAAACTGGGGAGAAGCAGGGGAATGTTGGGAAGTCCCCAAGAAAATAGTATCCAACCATTAGAGATATATGACTCAGAGGACAAGCAACCCCCACAACTTGAAGGAGGGGAAAATGAAGAAGGAGAGTTAGAAGAAAATGAAGAAGAGGAACCGGAAAAGGAAACTGAGCACTCCGGCGAGGAAGAAGAGGAGGAATCAGAACTACCTAGCAAAAGCCCATTACAAAACCTTCTGCGAGAATATGAATTGGCCCAAATTTTGGCCAAAATGGGTGAGTACATCCAGCCTCACATCCCACTCAACCTCGATATTGAGGTAGGAAAATCACGGGAACACTCTGCTCACAGTAAGAGTGCATCCAAGGAGATGGATGATGAGGAAGAAGGAGAAAGCCAATCACAGGAACACTTTGCTCACAGCAAGAGTGCATCTGAGGAAATGCATAATGAGGAAGAAGAAAAAGGACAATCATAGAGACAGTCTGCTCACAGTAAGGGTGCATCTGAAGAAATGCATGATGAGGAGGAAGTAGAAAAAGAATCCACCTGAGAAATAGCAGATCAAACTAGGTTTTCCTCCCCTAAGAAACCTAACCAGGAGGATGAGAACACTGAAGAAGTGTTCCAAGCAGAAAACATGGAAATAAGCTAGGGCGAGAGTACAATCCCTGAAGAACAAAGCCCAGGCCCAAGAGAAGAAACAGTTGTTCCTTCGAAGAAAACGAATGAAATCAAAAGGCTGAAGAAGGAACAACAAAGGCTAGTAAATGTAGTAAAGCAGCTTAGACAACAAATAAGGGTCCTAAAAATGGGGAGAATCTCAAAGAG
This sequence comes from Pinus taeda, assembly GCA_000404065.3. Classification (NCBI taxonomy): domain Eukaryota; kingdom Viridiplantae; phylum Streptophyta; class Pinopsida; order Pinales; family Pinaceae; genus Pinus; species Pinus taeda. The sequence continues at coordinate 188,949 of APFE030097743.1, forward strand.
AACCCTTGGAACAAAGGATGCAACCACCCAGACGAAACCCCATAAAATGAAGACCAAAAGAACTCAAACTAAACCCATTATCATTCAGGACCACAAGGAACAGCATGCGGTTGTTACAAACACAGAGGCCGAAATAGAAGACACAAGAGTCTATAATAAGGACATCCAGACAGAGACATTGTCCTCTGGCATCACGACTGACTGGAAAGTTCATGAGAAGGAAACACAGACTATAGGAACCAAATGACGTAATAAGGAGATCCAGGTACATCTCCAGCCCAAAAATGTTTTTATGGACAATGATCCAAGGATAGTGAGACTTCAAAAGGATCTGGCACAGGCCCAACAAAAGATAGAAAAGCTCACAGAGGAAACTGTTCCTCAGGAGAAATATCAAAAGTTACAGCAGCAAGTAAAGAACATCAATGCATCGAAGAGAAAGGCCTTCGGTAGATGGCGAAGGGCAGAGGAAAAAGTTAAAAAGGTAACCAATAGACTAGACATAGTTATGAGCCAAATGGATACCCTATGTTCTCTATATACTGATGTTCTAGCATGTAGGGCACCTGCCAAAAATTATGCTTTGTTTTTTATGGAAAGGTACTTACAATTAAAATTAAGGCTGTCAAGGCAAGGGTGCCTATAGAGTTAAAAACTATTGATGATTTCATAAATTGCTTTAAGCATTATGGAATGAAAGTCCAACGATTGCTATGTGAGTTTTATTTGCATAATCTTGTGTTGGACGGTGAAATAGAAGAGAACCCTAGCCCTTTTGTGGGTGATATCCAGCTTCAGGCATTCATCTCTTTTGTTGTTAACCAGATAAAGTGGCTTAAAGCCCATAATACCTTTCAAAGACAGGAGAATGGGTTAGAACTGTGGGTGAAGGGTGAACTAAGAAACCCATTGCAACTATGGAATAAGCATAGAAGCTTAATGAGAAAGAAGGGTGTGATCTAGACATTGGGACCCATTCACACAGCAGTTGTCCAGCAAAGGGTAGAATACTTCCTATCCATCAAAGACCTTTCCATAGCAGCAGCTAAAATCCAATACAAGACTTCCAATCGGAATGTTCAGGACAGAGAGCCATTCAATTATGAAAATTTTAAGCTAGCTGCTGATTGCCTGGTTACCTATAGTAACCTCATCTTGAGAGAAGACCCGTATTGGATAGGCTATAGGTTTCAAAGTCCAATCATCTGGTATCCTGCACCAGGGTATAAGGCCCTATATGAATTGCTTGAAGGCCAGACAGTGCATATTTTTTAAGTTTAGCTAGACATCATGGTTTTAGACCACTGCATGAAAATCCTTCTCCAGCCTATTCCTTAACTTCCTTGCATGTAAATTACAATGTTTTCATGAGGGCATGAAAAAGGGTAAGCAAGGGGGTGTGTTGAGCATTGGAAAAGGTATGTATTTACCATTTATTTCTTTATCTTTTCCTTTGAATCATAACTTCTTTACATTCTAAGATGGTAATATGTTAAAGAATTATGATAGAATTAAGGAGATTTGTGATTGATGCAAAATGACTAATTATTGTCTTTTTTTATACAGAAAGTGAATAAAATGGAAAATCACTATTCAAGAGAAAAAGACAAAGTAGAATCAACTATTGTCCCTTTGACAAGAAGCCGTATCCAGAAAGGAGATCAAGATCGGAGCGCATGGTCCAGGAAAAGGAAGGGAAAACGCGACATCAGCATAAGATGACAAAACAATAAGTTGGAGATCAAAGATATGGCGAATCCCTCAGGATCCTTTGATCCTGAGGGATCGTTGCTTCAAGACTTATCTGTATTTTGGATATTTCGCCTGGCCATTATAAAAAGGGACAGTGTTGGTAGCCCAGGTGGCAGATATTATTGTCAAGTTGTAGAACTTACTGTTGTAACCTTAACTTTGATCATCGACTCTCTTTAAAGAGCGATAGCTATAACTCTGCCATTTATGATTAATATATAACTCAGTTGTTGTTCCATTATCTGATGCTGGAGTAAACGCAGCAGTGCTTCCCTGGTGGCTAAGGGCTTGGCCCTAGTGGATCCACTTGCTTCTTGTATCACTATTTTACGATTACAGTCATATGTGGTTTGATTTCCTTTGCATTTCCTTAATTCGTTTTATTCAATAATATTATGTTCCTAAACATTTCATTGAATTGCTCTGTTATATCGAAATCGCATTTGGATAGCGAGATTATTATTCATAACTTAAAATATCATGTTGTTCATTATGAAATAATATTGCACTCTCTAACTCGAATTCTGTTGTTCATTTACAGATTGATACTGTTGTTCATTTACAGATTGATATTGTTGTTCATTTACAAATTGATATTGTTGTTCATTTACAGATTGATATTGTTGTTCATTTATAGTTGCAATTGTTGTTCATTTAGCTACAGTTCACTTACAATTGTGATTGTTGTTCATTTAACTATTGTTCAATTATAACTGCAATTATCGTTCCTTTATAACTGTGGTTAATGTCCATTGTGCTAGAATAAGATTACTGATTCAATTACTCTATAGTTGTTGTGTGTTTACATTTAATTCAGTTTGTTGTTCCTTTCTTAGATTGTTGTTTAAGTTCCTTTCTTAGTTAAATATTGTTGTTCAATTCCTTTCGGTTAAAATTGCTACTTAATTCAGTTCTGTAGATTAAGATTTGTTGTTCGATCTTTTCAATAGAATTAGTTGTTGTTCCTTTTCTGTTAATCAAATTGTTATTTCCAGTATTTTCTTTGGTGTGGATAGCAAGATCTACAACTGTAACAAACATTGACTACTGTTGTCTAAATTCTTAGATTGGAGATCTGGCTTGTGATTGGTTTTCATTTACGTCAATTTACAGGGGAAAGAGTTATTGTTATTGCATCCTTAACTGATGATTGTTGTAGTTTCTTGAGTGAATGATTGAGTTACAAAGCATTTAAGTTTCTTACCATTACAATTATATTTTGTTTCTAGCATTCATTTACTTTTGTAAGCACTATACTACAAACATTACTCTTGAACAAATGACCGCCTCAGACTGAGTACACTCTTGAGATAAAAAATCGTACCTGGATTGATAATTAATGTAGGGTAAATAGGGGTTAAAAACACCTTTTTATCGCTCAACAAACAGCAGTGTGGAAAAATACAAAGCCAGGTTTGTGGCTAAGGGGTATGCTCAAAAGGAAGGAATTGACTATGAAGAGACCTTCACTCCAGTACCCAAGTATACATCTATTAGAACCGTGATATATGTTGAAGAACAGATGGGATGGGAGATTCATCAAATGGATTTCAACGTCATTTGTAAATAGTGCGATAGAAGAAGAACTATACATTGAACAGCGAGAAGGCTTTGAGACACATGAGAAGAAGTCTCATGTATTTAGATTGAAGAAAACATTGTATGGGCTAAAATAGGCACCTAGAGCATGGTATGGTTGAATTGATGACTACTTGCAGATGGGATTTGTCAAGAGTGATGCAGATCCAAATCTCTACTATCTAGTTGTAGAGAATGAACCTCTAATCCTAGTATTATATGTGGATGATCTCTTTCTGACTGGATCATCCAGGCTCATCGGGGACTGCAAGAAGAATCTAGCCACACAATTTGACATGAAGGATTTGGACAGATGCATTATTTCTTGGGGTTGGAAGTTTGGCAGCAAAAGGGGGAGATCTTCCTTGGACAAGGGATATATGCTACAGAACTTCTAAAAAGATTCAGGATGGAGGATTGTAGACCCATGGCTACTCTAATGATCACCAACTGGAAGAAAATCAATGCATCAGAAGACAAATATGTTGATCCCAACTTATATAGGCAGCTCATAGGGTCCCTAATGTATCTGATCAATACCAGGCCAGACATTTGTTATGTTGTCAACACCCTCAGTTAGTTCATGGTGGAGCCGAAGAGCGTGCACTGGGCAGCAGCCAAACATGTTCTCATATATATACAAGGAATAGTTGATTATGGACTCTTGTACACTAGGAGTAAGGATATCAGATTGAGTGGATTTACTGATGTAGATTGGGCTGGAAGTTCAGTAGATCGGAAAACTACCTCTGGGTATTATTTCAACATTGGATCAGGAATGACCTCCTGGTGCATTAGGAAACAAAATTCCATAGCTTTGACCGCAGCTGAGGCAAAATATATGGCTGCAATCACAACTTCATGCGAGGCCATATGGCTTAGAAAATTGCTTGTGAACCTATTTAGAAAAAATATGGAGGTGACCAGGATCATGTATGATAATTAGAGTTGCATCAAGCTCTTTGAGAATCCAGTGTTTCACGATCAGTCAAATCATATTGATATCCAATGTCAATTTGTCGAAGATCATGTCCAATGAGGAGCTTTACAGTTGAGCTACACTCCTACAGGATAATAGGTGGCACACATCCTCACCAAGGCCCTTGGAAGAACAAAGTTTGATTATTTGAGGAAAAACATGGGGATGATAAAGAATCCATTTCAGTAGAAGAAATGGGGGTGATGTTGCAATGTAGTCGCAGTCAGCAGTAGCACAATGTAGCATGACGTGAAGAGATTGCAATGCAGATGCAGTGTTAGGAAGAAGGACTAACAACAACACAGATGCAGATGGAGTTGTAGTACAGATGCAGTGTTGGGCGAAACAACCAGCCACAGCATGGATGCAGAGGGAGTTGTCGTATAGATGTAGTAGCACGAATGCAGAGGGAGCTCTCCTACGGATGTAGCAGTGGTAGATGCAAAGCCATGGGCAGCAGTACATGATGAAGGAATGTAGAGGATGTTGGGTGGGGAGGCCTAGCATCAGCACAAGTACCGGTGCCATATAGTCATAGTGATGCTCAGTATGGAGTATTACTAGAGCACAGTCTTCGCTAAGAGGGAGTGTTTATTTTGGGTATAATCGGATGTGATCTAGCCATAAAAATTGGTGGAGAGGCTAAATCACATGAGATATCCAAGACCTAGAAATGGTTTGGGTAGATTCTATCCAGTTTGGAAGATATTAAAATAATTAATATTTTTAATGGAGTTCCTAAGTCTAAACTTAGGAAAAATAAAATATTAATGGGTATTAATATAAAACTGGGTTAGAAGGTTCCAAAAGTCATGGATCAAGCCAAATCTAATCTTAGTCATTGATCAGATATTTAATCTCGGTCGTTGAATGACCAACAGGAAAAGTATAAGAAGAGGCTTGAGGGTCAATTGGAGAACACACTGAGGGAGACTAGTCAGTTCGATTTCTGGAGTGGGGTTAGTTGAGAAATTCAAACTAGTGGTCTGGAGAGTAGCAAGAGGTAGCAGGTACAGAACAGAGAGTCAGGAATAGCACCAGAAGACCAGCGTAGAGGTTGGAGAGGTAGATGAAGAGCCTCTCAAGCAAATGCAGAGGCAGCACACTGCGCAGTCACTAGAGGGCCTGCGTGGGTGACACAAAGAGGCCCAGTGTTGACGCAGAGAGGTAGAAGTTGACGCAAAGGGTTTGGGAGCTACACATAGGCTAACAAGACTAACACTGAGACTAGGAGAGTGCTGGAAAAATTCTTTGTTGGGTAAGCCAGTTTGGTACCCAGTTGTATTGAAGGATTGCTAAATAATAAAATCCTCCTCTGCTGCACCAGTTTTCCCACGTTTGGTTTTTTCGGGGGCAATTGTCCAAAATATTTGTGTTCATGTGTTGATTATTGTGCATATGTTTGACTTTGTATTATGGTGTGATATCTGCAGCATAATTTATTTTAATGTTTACTTAAGGGTTTTCGTAAATAACTTATTGAGAAATGAGTAGGTAAAATAAATCAGTTGTTGGAGGGATAGAATTTTCACAGCTAATGATTCCTGGGTAGTAGTATTGGCTCCCTATTGGAATATGATCCCCAGCTTGTATCATTGGCTCCCCTATGGCAAATGATTCCTCAGTAGTACATTGGCTACCGGTTGGAAGATTATTCTCCGGTGGTCGTAGTAGCTACCCATTTGCAGTGAATACAGGTGGTAGCAGTGGCTCCCTGATAGATAGAGGGTGGTAGCTTGATCTCCCCTATGATGTCAAATTATTCTTCTTTTAGATTTGAGAGTGTCCATCAGATGAGTAGAGATGAGCAAATACAATATTTAATTTGATATTTGAGATGGGACACATGTTGCACTCGGTATTTTCTCCCCAACTAAGAGGGAGTGTTAATTTTGGCAGCTCAAGGACAAATTCCCTCCTTTGGATAGTCTCCCTCATCAAGAAACACCCCTCTTAGCCCTTGGAATAATTTAACTTGGTTAAGGAAAAATATATTTTTAATATTGAAACCCACATGTGTGAAATTCTGAAACCAGAATCCCTATTGCAGTAAACTAATGTTACTTCTCCTACTTGTTAATCCATTAAAGTTATTTATGGTGTTCTATTGTAAATATCAAACTAAATACACTGCATCCTTCACTCTTTAATTATTATATGCGGAAATAAGAAACTGAACAAGAAAGAAATACATAACACATATACACAGTTGTTTTTGGACAAATGTTCCTAGAAAAGCCCAATGCATGAAAACTAGTGCAGTATCTGAGGGTTTTATTATTATGCAGTAGTGTTGTGAAGATAAAGCCCCTCTGCAGACAAAGGCAATCTCTCTAGCCCAATGGGTGGGTCTAGCAACAAACTAAACAAACTAACATACACTTTCCTCGCTTATGTTTAACAAATGCAGAGAAAGAGTGACCTACCTCACTTTGATGTTAATCACTCAATCCTTTGGAGATTAATTTGATTCCTTCGCTTCCAAGCTCACTCCTTATTTTCTCTTCACGTCTGAGTACCTGCAAGAAATATCAAAGAGAAATACAAGATACAAGAGCACATATGGCATACATCCAACATAAACTACTTAATATATCAAGGAGTATTAAGCTTAAAGCATAAACATTTACACAATTATGGAAAGTGAACATCAGATGTATATATTAATGAGCTAAAAAGGGAAGCATATAACCTATGCCTTGATGTTGGAGTCCTCCTTTTGTTGGATGTCCAAGTCCAAGAAAAGACTCTTCAAGCACTCCTTCTCCAAGTTAGAATGGGCAGCATTTGGGCATAATCTCAGTATAGGAATGCAGACAACCAATGACCAACCATTTGGGGATGGAAGGGAGGTGATTTATAGGAAGGGAGAGGGAATTAGGGATCCATAAAAGAGGAAGGAAGGTCAACATCTCTAGGGCAATGCCCATAATTATAATATCAAGAGCTCCAAATGGGAGAGCTTGACCATATCTACAATAACCAATATCCAGTTTGTTGTTCTCGAATTTTATAGCACATGAAACTTCTCTCCCATTTTGGGAAAACCTGCCAGAAGAGGTTCAGCACGGGTTTTCATATCAAAACCCACACTAGCTAGGGTAAAGTAGTGCAACCTGCCATCAGCATGGGTAGGGCGTGGAGTAAATCGTGCTAGCCCTAAAAATTAGGGTTTTAGCTAACCTTCTTTATAATTGACTCAGGGTAGTTTTCCTTTGGTTTTTCAGGGATGTTTTTATCTATGTATCATGATGGATATACTTCACAGTTGTCAACATTTTGGAACTTCAAGGTATGGAACAAGAAGTGAACAGGAGGTGTGACAAAATATTGTGAAACAGATGCCCCCTAAAGCATGAAGGCAAAAAATGGAGTGATGGTTGAGATGCTTTACAAGCCAAGGCAAGGACTAGAACAACATTGTTATGAGACCTGCAAATCAAGCATATACATACACATATACATATCTGACATCGTTGATAAACATTCCTAGCGATACTTGAATAGGCATCTAATGATACATGAATCCACAGTATGGACGCAACCATCCGAATGTAAGGGATCATGTGTATGGATCCATGGTATGATCACAACCATCTGAATAAAGAGGATCATATATATGGACCCACGATATGGTCGTAGCCATCTATATAGAGGAAAACATGTGTACAACCATGAATTACTCATAAATCCACGCAAACTGGATTTTATCAGATAGAATCTAGGGTCTTATGCTCCATCTCGACCTGATCAATATATGAATTCTAACATTAGAATAGATGTATCGAAGTTGGACATGATAAAAAACCACCTGATTATCGGTCAATGATGTAAATCGTTAACAGGCATGAGAGAAACCACCAATAAGGACAATGTCTCTCAAGGTACAATCATCACAATCCATGAATGTGAATAATGAAGTTGAAGTCGAACAACCGTGGAATCATCTTTTTGAAGGACAATGATGTAAACATGGTGTTGAATGAAAAGAACTTGTCATTGAGGCATGCAAGCTCTAAGGTACTAGAGGGGAGTTTCTAGATCATCTTCCTAGATAATGAGCTGAAGTCAACAGGAAGTGATCCGTCAAAGGAGGGCCATAATGAATCTCATATCATCGACACAAAACAAAGGATGTGGTAGAGTATATAAGTGTGATTCAGGACTATGGCAAAAAGTCAGATAGTGTATAAGCAGTAAATAACTGCAGATAGGACTTCTCTTGAATATATTGGCGACACGACTCTGGATTTTGGCAGCATTTGACTCAACATGGGATCCGAAGTCATGATGACGACACATAAATATTTTATAAGTCTAAGGAACTTAACTTGACTAGAATCAAAAGAATGCAGGTCGTTATACCTTCTAGTAATATCTAATCTGAACTTCTCCATAACTACTTTCGGCATAAGATTGTGGGAGGCCCCTGAGTCAAGCATAGCATTGTCTAATATTTTGTCGTGAATAGTTAGACTAACATAAAAGGGAGGAACATATCCCTCTTGAATTTTTCCATCAACTTCTGGGCCAAATAGTAATTCAGGTTGATCATCTGATACATTAGCTGTATCAGTGGTTTCTCCTATGCTCAATGCTTTCATTACCTAGGATCTATAAGGAGTTTTATTCATCAATTTTGTCAAAGGAATAGGGATTTTGAGTTTTGCCAATTCATTTTCTATATTAAATGATGTCTATATTTTGTTTGAATTGACCGCTTCTAGTTTATCAGCCACATCTCTTTGGGGTACATCTCTTGGTTGGCTAGCAGAGGGATCATTTGTTTCAATTGTTTTGGACGCATTGTCAAGTTTTTTTTCTAGATTATAACATTGGGATTATTTCTAGTAAGAATCTCAACATTCTTTTTTGAAGTTGTTTCATATGGTTTCTTTGGAGGAATATCAGGTATTTTTCTACTCCTGAGGTTGTATTGTTTATGAACTTCCACATTGGAATTCTCAAAGCCTTTTTTGTAACCCTTTATTTCTTCATGTTCTATCTCATTTTGGGATAACAGAAAAAGGTCTTGATCTTCCTTAGTAAGAAAAATATAGTCATTATCATTTAATCCTAATAGATTTATTTGATTACTCTCTGCATCATCAGCTACTTCAGCCTCCTCATATGTATAATTTCCCTAGAAAGGAGGTATTACCTGTTGGTCTGAACCCTTTTGGTCTCTTTGATTATTCTTGGGTTGGTTTCTTCGATAGTTTGGATTTCTTATTTGCCCAGTTTGATTTTCTCTCTGAGGATTCCTATCCGCTATATTGATTTTGTCCATCATTTTCTCTATTGTTCTCAGTAGACTGTCTAATTTATAATCAGCAAAAACATAAGATGAAGGTTCCTCTTTTATCATTACTCTTTTTTTAGCCTTTAACTTAGATTTCTTGGCTAATAAATTGGCCTCTACTTTAAGTGTGTTTTCTTGCATCTCCTCTAAGGTGGATGGATATCTTTCTCTCATTTGATAGACCATATCAACATCGAATCCTTCTAGGAAATGTATTAGGGCCAAGCCTAGCGATGGTTTAATAGCAATTGGAATTTCATTGTAAACCCTATTGAATTTGTCACAGTACTCTTATACAATTTCATTTGGACCTATCTTAAGGTTTTTATAATCATTAAGGATCTGAAGAGGACTTTTTTTTAATTTCCCACCTAATTAGCAAATATTGGTGAAAAGCAGTTAGTTCAATTATACTACTTGCTACTAAGTCTTTGAACCACTTTTTGACTTCTCCACATAAGCTCTAGGAAAAAAGCCTCAGTTTTACATCATTCTCATCTACTTCATGAAGATCAAAGAAGTCATTCATCCTATCAATGTGTTGTTGTGCAGTAACAGGAATAGTACCAGCAAACTGGGGTATCCTAGTCTAATAGTCTTGAGGCAGTAAAACTAGAGGTGCATAGCGAGCAGTCATGATATTTGGTCTTAACGGAGGAGAAGATATAGGATTTGTGGGAATTAATTAAGTGACTACTTGAGATACTACTAGATGAGTAGTTGAAATTACAGAAAAGGAAGGGCCAATTGATGTTGGATGAACTGATTGGGAGGATGAAGCAGATGCAGCAATGGTAAGAGAAGAGAGCTCAACAGACTTATGAATGTAAGCTTCATGTATAGCCTGATCAAGGGCTAAAACAAGATCTTTCCATTTGTCAAAATCCTGAAGGGATTGTTGATCCAAATCAGGTTCAACAGATGTTCTTATTGGTTTATATGGTTGAAGCATGGCTTCATCAACCACTGTCTGATCAGCAAAAGATTCAGAATTAGTCCTAAAAATATTGTGCTCGAAAGGTAGGTCAAACTGAATATCATGAATAATATTGAGGTTCTCAGGAATAGAATTGGCCCTTGAAAGGGGTTTGTTGGTTCCCTGGCTTTCAACTAAACTTCTCCTTCTGAGAATTCTTTCATGATTGTCTAGAATTTCATGTGGGTCTGGATCAGGATTGGCTCGAATATAAACTATTTTTAGAGCCGAGTTTTTTGTTTTAAAAGTAAAACAACCTCTAATCCTTTATTCCCAATGGCTTAATCATTAAATTTCTTGAAATAAGGATATAGAAACTAGGGAAATGATATTATGATGGTGGAATAAAGGATTATTTTTAAGTCCCTAGTATGGTCACCGGAATGTTAGCATTCACTAATTTACTGAGGTTGCAGAAGAAAATCACCAAGGTAACCACAAGCCAACTTTGGAAGCTGGGATCTACCCCTGCCAACTTCAGAGAGGGCTCTCTCCATAAGATTTAAATCTGTTTGATTAAATATTAGGCTAGTTATTAAGTTTGGGGTTTGATTTGTATTTGAGTGGTTGTTTGATAACTTAGGTTTCCATTGGGCTATGGATTTTGTTACATAAAATGCATATTAACTAGTGTATCTATAGATAGATCTCACACGATAAGGTAGCCAAATCGATTGGATTCTTTAAAGTCTGTGAAATGGAGAAGAAGAACATAATAAGGTTCACTTTAAAATATAGAGCATTGTTACCTGAATTCTATATTCAAATATCAGAAGAAAACATAGAAATTATTGGTAGTTAGGTGCAAAGTGTAGATTTAAACAGATTCTACCCTTTATTTATCTATTCAATAATTTAGATTTAGAAAACAATTGTGAGCTATAAACAGATAGATATAAACACATAAAATAGATAGATGTACTTCACCAACAACTTGACACATGAATATTATGAAAGAGCTTTTGTATTACTTTAGAAAATTTGTTGATGCTTCAAAAAAATATATACAATAGTGTTTCTTCATAAAAAAACCAACCTGTACTACTTCAACAATTGAAGTATTTATAACTAATTTACAAAACAAATCTTGTCAAGATGACGAGGATGTATCTACAAAATAATAGGACTGAATTAAGCTAACTTATTACAATGAAATGAGGAAAATTGAATTGTCTGAAGTGGTGGCACTGAAAAGAAGGAACGACTGGTTGTCTGGCGCTGAAAAATTGGATGTGTTGTAACATTGAGCTATGGTACTAAAATTACATTTTACTCCAATAATTCACAGAGTTTATCCCAGCATTGTTCGCTTGGGAAATTCATCTCCATTAACTTCTTGTATACTTCATCAAGTTCGGTATACCTAGAAAATGTCGGTCGAGTGATGAACAAGTTTGGAATTGCATATTGGATGCCAAGATCATATGATAATGCTTCCAAGAATGCCTTTCCTGTCATGCTGAGTCTTCTGGCTGTAACTTTCGAGTTATCTCTTTCCTTGTTCATAATATGTGCACTGTAATCTGGCCATGTGTTGAGCTTGTCATTAATCACTAACAGGTTTGTAAGTCCTTTCTTGTAGAGAGGCTCCAGCTTGGCAAAGAATCTTTGTATACTTGTGTTCATGTTTTGACCCTTCTCTTCAAGCTATCTCATCAGGTCCCTTTTAGTTAGCACTTTTCTGGCTTCCAAAATTGTTTCAGTCCTTTCTTCAATTTCTAATTCTTCTAGTTCTTGATTGTTCTTGGAGTTTAGAAATTCGATGAACTTAGTAGATTCGTTTGGTTTATCACCTAGTTGCTTTCTAACCTACTCAATGGCTTCATGCAACCTTTCAAAAAGCTTCTTCTATTCAAAAATGAGTTGGATTGAAGGCCAAATTTATCCAATGTCTTCATTAATTGCTTTCCAGATATTTTCCTTCACATGTGTCAATGTATGGCCCATGGCACAATCTTTTTTCATTTTCTGTAATCTTTGGGACAATGTTTGGGCATTTTGTGTTTCTATCAAGTAAGCATTTTCAAACCTTAGACTATGCTCCTATAAAACCCTTATCTCCAACTTCAATTTTTTTAGCTCTTCTTCCTATATTGACATATTTTCCATATATTGAGCTAATTTCACTGACTCATCCACAATTGATGTGGGAAGCACTGTTGAGGATGATTTTCCTGTTGTAGTAGTTGTTGTAGGTATACTTGTTTGTATCAGAGATGCAATAGGAACTACATCAAGAGGAACCACTGCAAGCTGTGAATTTTGCTCCTTTTCCTTTATTAGCTTGTCCATTTCTTCTTCTATTTCTTTGATCTGGGCACCTTGTTCTACTAGAAGCTTGAGATTTTCTTCCTTTTGTAGCTCTATCTCTCCAAGTTCCTTGGCCTGGGGGTCTTCTGTTGCTAGCAACTTCAATTGCTTGTTTACTACTACAATATCAGCATTCTTCTTTCTGATTATCTCCTCTATATATTTTGAATTATCTAGATCAAGGCCTACTTTGACCACCATTTCCTCCAAGTATTTGATTCTGGTACCTTTGGAAAGTGAGGAAATTTTTTCCAATTTGAGTTGAGACTGCACATTATTTAGAGTGAGTTGTAGTTTTGAGGCAGTAATAGCAATTTGAGTTAAAGTCAAATACACCATCTCACACACCTTCCTGTGCATATCTATTTGATCCAAAGGATGAACATCCTTTGCCTCAAATTCAAAAGTGGTATGTCTTAAATTTGTTGTTGACTTTGGTTGAGAGACCTTGGCTTGTAAGAATGTCATATGCATTCTTCCCTTCTCTCTATCATATGTTGAAATGAGTCTGTGATGAATGGAAGAATATTTCTTTCTGAATTGAGCTTATATGTTATCATGAATTGCTTCATTCCTCTTCTTGATTTCCTTGTATCTTTGAAAAATGTCCAGTTGTCTCTGTTCTATAGATGTTTCAGGTGTTTGAGGGACAATAGCCATAATATCTTTTGTAATTGAGGAAGATGATGGAAATTTTGTAGTACCACTGTCCAGATTGAAATTCTTCAAACCTGAGAGCCTTGTGTGTCCTCTAGTGATGGAAATTATATTTTAGAATTGGAGCCTGATTTAAGCTTCTTAGTATATATTTTAAATTCCTTAGTTGAGACTTCAATGACTGGAGAATCATCATCTCTTACTCTCTTATCTGTTTTCTCTTTGGGTATGGGAGTCTCTGAAGTTGTTCTTGAAAGTACTTGCTCCTTGACCTCCCGCAACATGTATTCCACCCAAGTGTGTTGGTTCATATACTTTTCTATTTCAGGCCTTTGAGTGTGAACATATGGCGTAGTTTTTTGTTCTACTCTCAACTTGGAAATTACCCCAAAGGGGTCATAAGACCAAGTGAAACTGAAGGAAAGTTCATTTGTTTCAACAGGAAGTTTTCTTCCTCTCCTGCTGCTCTACTGTTACAGATGAAGGGTCTGACTTGTGTCTTGATCTTGAACTGGGATTTCTTCTTAGCTACCACAAAATGAATATTGTCATAATGAATTATCTACCTGATATATTCCAAGGAAAACATCCTCATTGGCAAATATTTGTGTAGTTTGTATAGTGGCAGCTCTGAACCATACACTCTAATCTTTGTGAATGATTGGTGAAGGTACCAATCCCTTGTTTTGACTTGTTCACTGAGATGCAGAACCTTTTGAATTTCTTCATTGATCCGTGGAACTTGATGGCCACTTAACACACAAGTGGCTAGATATACAAATTGGTCTATGAACTCTAAAAAATTGTATTCATGTGGTTGTTTTCTAACTAAGGAAGTCTAGAAAACAATTGATTGTGGCTCTCCTTGTTGATCCAGTTTCTACACTGAGAATGGAAACTTATCTGTTTGGAAAAATATAAACATATACATAAGAATGGATGAATATCTTAACATTCCTTCAGTTAAAACTGAAGGAATTTTTCATGAATTACATTTGATAAGAAGTTATCATAGTCAAAAGTGACTGATAGTCCTTCGTCTGAAGAAAGGGTGGATAGAAATCCTAGAATAGGATCATCTACCAATTCATCTTAGTAATAACCAAGAATGAAAGACAAAACAGAAATAATATTTCTTGTCCTTTGAGGGAACATAGAAGAGGGATATGGGGGATTTTTCTTAGGGAGCTGAGATTCTTCAAGGAGGAATATTTCAAAGATGGCAACTCTCTGGGGGAAAGTTAACTTCTGGTGAATTTCTCTAAGAGCTTCAATGGAGAGAGGGGAGAGGGAATCACAATGAGGAAACTAAAACATTTGATTAATGTTGTCAGCTGTGATGATGAAGATCATTTCACCATTTAGGGAGATAATTGCCCTCTTTCTTACAAGGTAAGAGGCTTGGCATCTTAGGAAGAACCCTTGAAAATGATAGGATTGGGTAATAGCAAACAGAGGGAGTCGGGATTACCAGAGATGTATCTCATCGGATTGGTCAAGGAAATTATCCCAAAACCAAAACGCAATTCGAACAAGTTGAATTCACACTGTGTTAATGTGATTTTGTAATCTTAGTCTGCAAGTGGGGTATGGTCTAAATCGATAGGGGGATTGAGCATTGGATTGATCACAGGGGTAGTTCCAAGTGTCATGGTAGTTGCATAATAGAGAATCGAAGACTACAACAATAGGAAATCATTGAGTGTCCAGTAATTGGTGGGAATTTAGAGTGGAAAACCTTTGTCAATTGATGAATGATAGGCCAGGGAAATGTTGCAGAAAAATTACAGCACAGAGGTGTCAGAGCACTATTTAACGAGCGATGAAAGGAAAGTGTAATCAAAGTGGTAAATTTCATATTTGTATGTTGTGGACTAGCCTTAACCGTTGGATTAATGGTTTGTTTGGGGCATTAACTCCTATAATGGCACAGGAAAACGGATAGGAGATTAATGGAGTTTGAAACGGTCTTAGACGTGGTAGCTAGGGGTAGGGGTATGAGTGGAGTGAGACCGTTGGAGGGATTGACTGCACATGGGGTGAGGTGGCGTGAGGGGAGTGGTAGCTGCGACGGGACATGGAGGCAACCATTAGCGAGAAGATGAGTTAGGCGGGAAGGCAATACCACTTTCGGAGGGGGGTGTGGTGGTATCCATTTTATGTAGGGGGAGTCAAAAAACACCTAGTGGAAACACGTAGGTGGGCACTAAACCGCTCTTCGGATCCCCCGTGTCATTAAATGTTGTCGCTTCGAGGGGGTCTAAAACCTACCTTGGGCCGTCAGATCTATGCAGGGAATGATCAAGGATGGGTGAGTAAGGGGAAGTTTAACACCGAAGGGCCCCGCCATATCTTTCGGGTGCATAATTCATATCCCAAAGTCCAAAACTTTGGATAAGGGAATACTTCAGACTTTATTACATAAAAATTATTTATTTACCTATTCTAATGCTATCTAAAGGTGAATATGGGAGCATTTAAGTATGAAAACCACTTCAATTTTATTCTAAGAGATAAATACTATTTATTTCGAATTCTAGACTAATATAATAAACTAAATTAATCCAGATTAAATAGTTGGATTAACATTATTCACCTATTTATACCTACCTAATCTTAACTAGGATTAAACTGTTTGGTTAAGTTATTCACTCTAACTTGATTGACATAAATTGAAAATAGCTTGAGCATGATTAAATTGTATGTCTCAAGCAGAAAGGGATTGTGCATTTTAAACAAGATGCACACAATTTCATCTATTTATTCTTTTACAAAGCTAGAGGGCTAGTAATGGCTCTTAAGCTAGCATCCCTTTCAGGTTTATTCATTTTTTTGTGGGGTTCATTTATCATTTCTTTTATTTTTCTTTTCTTCTATTTTTGTATTTGTACCCTCTTTTCATTCTTTTTTTTCATTTTTCTATCTATTTTTTTGGAAATCATTTGCAAAAAGCTATATTATTTACAATCTGAAATACTGAAAGAAAATACTCACTGATCATTGATCCTATAAATTATAGGACCCTAACAATTCCAACAATGCGAACGACACTCAAATCCGAGTTCATATGAAGAAGTTAGAGCAAGTCAAAGATCAAGTTTGACTTATCTAGGTGGCAGGAGGAGATGATGTGGCAAAAGTCTCAACGAATGGGGAAGAGCCAAGTGGCAGGCTTCCATTGGTCCTGCAAATCGCATATCACAACAAGGAGAATAAGTGGCTTAAAGAAAATTGGCCCTAGGCAAGTTGCAATGTGATAATCATATATTGCAATCGCAAAAAGGCAAACTGTTAAGAATTGGCCCCTGGCAAGAGCCAGTTGTGATACGGTAAAATTACAATCGTAGATCACAACGGGAGCAGTCGAATGGGGTATCACCCAGCCTCCACCGATTGCGAATTGCAATGGGCTTTAGGCCCAATATTTTATACATTTTATTTCATAACCCTGGTGAGTCCATTGTTATCACAGTTGTATGGACTTTGATATCCACCGAGGGAAAGCGCTGATTCTGATTTGAGATGGGTTTCCTGGATATGATACTTTATATGTTATATTTCATAATCCTGATGGGTCCACTACATCGCAGAATGCCTGTTGTATGGGTTTTCATTCATCGCCGATTGGAAACGTCGATGGACTATCAGCACCAATAAAGTCATCAGGTTAAGGTAATTGCATGGTCAAAGCAGTTAAGGGAGTTTCGCCATGTTTGTAAGGGTTGTCGCCGCGTACTATTTAGGGTCCCAAGAACCTCTATTGGAAAACACCCACCTGCTTAACTTGGTCTATCATTTGGAATTGCTTGGGTATTGAGGGATTTTCTGCGCTGCTTTCAGAAGGCCCGATTATCCAAATTGGTTGTTTGGATAGGCATTTTTGCACGATTTTTCACCAAGATTTCAGTGATACTATATGTATAGTATACCTAAGGGGGATAATATGGGGTACAGAGGGAGGTACCAAGGGAATAATGTAATAATGGGATGGGCCATAGTAATAAAGAAGGTGGTTAACCCGTATCATGTAAGGGACCATAAGTAGTTAGCAATAATGTAATAATCCCATGGTATTAGATAGATGGTATTGAGGGAACCATCGTAATGACCCATGGTATTGTATGTATGAGGCCTATATAGAGGCTAGAGACTCCCCATTGAGAGTTGTCAAGGATTATTGTATGAACAGTCATATGGCTTGTGGAGCATTCTCCTTCCTTAAGGAGTAAATGTATGGTGTTGCCCTACCTTAAGGGTTTGATCAATAAAGAAGCATTTCTATCTATTTCTATCTTCTTATTTCTTGGGTATATTTGTATTATCTTATATTTTCATATTAGATCTATAACAAGTGGTATCAGAGCTATAACAAGTGGTATCAGAGCTATAACAAGTGGTATCAGATGTAGTATACCTAGGGGGTTAATATGGGGTATAGCAAGAGGTACCCAAGGGAATAATGTAATAATCAGATGGGCCATAGTAATAAATAAGGTGGTTAACCCGTATCATGTAAGGGACCACAAGTAGTTAGCAATAATGTAATAATCTCATGGTATTAGATAGATGGTATTGAGGGAACCATGGTAATTACCCATGGTACTGTATGAATGAGGCCTATATAGAGGCTAGAGACTCCCCATTGAGAGATGTCAAGGAATATTGTATGAAAATGCATATGGCTTGTGGAGTGTTCTCCTTCCTTAAGGAGTAAATGTATGGTGTTGCCCTGCCTTAAGGGTTTGATCAATAAAGAAGCATTTCTATCTATTTCTATCTTCTTATTTCTTGGGTATATTTGTATTATCTTATATTTTCAAATTAGATCTATAACAATATGTTTCTGAAGCTAGGCTCTCCATTCTTCATCCATATTCGAGCTTGGAGGTATAAGGACTGTAAAGAATGTTTCTTGTACTTTCATCTCTTTTTATGCCACTTAATGAATAAAGGCCTCCCCACTATTGAGTAGGGCCCAGAGATGTAGTCGAAATTAGACGAACTTTGTGATCAAATCATTGTGTCATGGTTTCTTTCTTATCGTGTTATTTCTGCATTGTTTTCTATGTTTTTAAGTTCCCTGGTTAATAAGCTTTGTTATATGTAATTCTGATGCATCTATAAGTAAAAGATATCGGATCATGCAGTGAGAACATTCAGTTGCATACTCACAGCTGGAAAGAGAAATGTGAAAAAGCAACCAGTGAGTAATGAGTTGGCCCAAAATTAAACCACTCGATATAACTTAAGAAGCCAAGTACTGACTCCTATACAAGAGTTGACAAAGAATAAATTGAAGGAACATTTATTTAGGAAGATCAATGTGCTCGTCAACTCAATGTAGAATACTCATAACAAGTTTGAGAATGAATTCATAACGAAAAGCACTTCTGCAAGCAACAAAAAAAGTTCATCACTTTGGAAGGAGCTAACAATCCAACTCCCCCGAACACTTTGGTAATCTCTCCCACACTATATTACAACATTGTTGATGAAATTAAAAAGGATTGTGTGAATATCTCATTATTTAAATAAATATAAAAAATCACGAGATAGCGAGACATGCTCCTACGCGCACTTGGATAGCCCCTCTTAGGTAATGATGCTTCTTCACAAAAAGGAGTTGAATATGGTAAGTCCTTTAATTCCCAGGAGTTCATACTTAATCCTTTAACTTTTAATGTAAATACACTGCCCTTCGTTTTTGTTGACATTTGAAATTTTCAATTATAATGTACACAATTGGTTAGTTTATTATGAAGAATTAGCAAATGTAATACCCCTACCTGTCACAAAGAAAACCAATGCAAAATGGGATCAAACAAATGCACAGATCATTCAGCTAGACAACACTCTTGTCCATGCAATTAGTGAACTCAAAAATGTGCTTACTCATTTATCATCTAATCATCGCATTCACCAATATATAAACATAGTAATTGTGGACATTCCACAAGCATATGGTGTGTTATTGAGCAAAGACTAGTCTAGTCAGTTACGTGGGTAATTTTCGATGGATTGGTCACATTTGTGGCTTCCATATAAGGGCAAAAACAATCAGATCCAAGTGAAGTCAAAGCGGTATATGAGGCACACAGTAAGTCCCTTAGAGGGTGAAAATGAGCCAATGGATTTTGCAAACCTTATCTTTGGAAATTTCTTTTTGGAAACTAAACTAGGGTTTTATCTTGCTTAGCCATCACCAGTCCCACCAAATACATAGTTGGAGCTCCTTCCTAGCCAACTGGTGAAAACGATATTTCTACAATTAGTAGTAATAATAACAATAATACTAGTGTAGTATGTATCCCTTATACATATGATATGTGGACTTTGTATTTTGATGGTTCCAAAATGTAGCAAGGATCTAAAGTTGGTTGTGTTTTAATAGACTTGCGACAGAGAAAAAAATTTGATCTCTAGCGACTTGGAATTCGAGTGCACGAACAACACTACAGAATACGAAGCACTCATCTTGGGTTTGCAAAGAGCCATTGACCTCAACGTTGCAATTCTCAAAGCAATATGTGACTTATAAACTATTGTATGAAAGGTACGTGATACCATACATTGTGTGTCACCTCATCTCAAAAGTTAACAAAAAGAGGTATGTTAACAAGAGGTATGGCATTTGATTTCACATTTACAACCTTTTAATATCATCTTTGTTCCTAGAATGTGTAATGCAGTTGTGAATGCATTGGAAAATGTTGCTTCTAGGTTGTCACCACTTACGGACAGTTTTTCTATTGAAATTATTTATAAGTTGTTCATCCCTAATAATATTACTAATTTATGTGTTTTTATTGATGACCAGCAGATACTGCATTTTATGGCAAACGGCGTGGTAGGAGTTTTATTCATTTTTCTAAATCCCCTAATATTAAATTATTGACCAAGGATTGTAGTCTTTGAGTCACACTACGTATTGATTCAAATTTAGAATTAAGTACAGAGTATTTAGTTTTTCTTTTTATAAGTGATCAAATTTGTTGAAAGTGGCAACAAGAAATGATAAAAATAGAATCCAGAAATTCCAATTTTAATTTGTCCTTGAATTAAAATTGTGAATTAAAATCGAATTTAGTCTCACCAGCTGCTTGGAAATAATTAATTAATTCATTATGGATTAATTATTTGGAGAAATTCAAGTTATAAGTCTTTCTGAAGTCATACAATAGTTATCCCTTAAACTAAGGAGATTATCCCTTAATTAAGGAGATAAGGTTGAGTTATATTTGAGTTGTAATTAGTTAGATCAGTTTACTGATTTAAGTCTATTTAAATTAGTTCCAAATTGTTTGAAGAACTAATTGTGAGTTATCAGTCAATTGATGCATGCATGTACTCAACCAGTGTACTCCAGATAACTGAAGATTCCCTCATCAGAAACTCATGCATGTCTATTCTTAGAAAGACCCAGTTGAGCTAAATATCAAGGACAGTGTACTATCAGTTGCATGTGCTTTCCTATAAATAAAACTCATACATGTAGAAGGGATAAATACCTTGAGTATTGCGCAGTTCTAACAGTGCATGAGAGTAGTGTTCCACTTGGTGAGGTGAGAATCATCCACTAGGAACAGTGCAAGGAAATAGGAGCTTGGAGGGCAGACGAGAAGGCTGGTGAGAAGTTAGGATTGCCTGTGAGCATCTGTGAGGATTGTACTGAGAGCTGGCTAGTTGTGAGAGCTAAGGCTTTGTATAATCTATATGTATTTCCACCTTGTATGATAATACAGTTAGTGGGGTTTTTAGCTGAGGCTTTCCCCAAAGTATTTTCATGTGTATTGTGCATTGATTCTTCTTCTTCTGGTTCTATGTGTTCAGTTCGATCTTGCTCAATCTTTAAGCTTCCACAAATTGATAGTAGAAGTAGGTTATAGTATTTTGCTTTGGTTATATTGCATTATCGGGTTAATCTACAATCATATTTTCTACATAGGTCTCAGAGCGAGATTTGTAGAGAATTTGCAGAATTTCTACATGGTATCGAAGCCAAGTTTATCGGAGTTGTGAACAGTATACAGAGAAGAGAATTCGAAGTTTGAAGTTCAGGGTTGTAGGTGAAAATCAAATTCATATCATACTTCAATGGAGATGGGACATTATGTGACTAATTGCCCATCGAAGAAGTCTAAGAAGAGATCCTTGGAAGGATCGGAAGGTGAGGCATTAGCCTCTCAGTTCAAAATGGAATTTACCCTCATCGCATGTGTGGTGTCATCGATGATGGGTTGTGTTTGGTATCTTGACAGTGGAGCCTCATTCCACATGACCGGTGTGTTGTGGCCACAACCACCACCAGAACAACATTTTTTCGAGTGTTTTTGTTGTTCCCTAAAGGGAACAACACCTTTTTGGAGTGTTTTTTTTGTTGTTCCCTCCAAGGAACAGATGTTGTTCCCTCAAGGGAATAGCACTTTTAGAGTTTTTGTTGTGGCCACAACCACCACTCTATTAAAACCTGCTCTGAGGGAAAATTTGAATGGGTCCCTTGAGAAGTTTGATCTTCCGTCTCTCTGAATGATAACCGTAGTTGTCAGATGGAATTATGTCCTTAAAGCTAAACTGTTCAATGGTTTATTAATTATGGTTGCAATCCATTTTTAATCATTAGTCCCCAAAAAATCATCGCACCCTCTTGAGATTTAGAGCCGAAAGGACTCATATAACCCCCAGTTGCAAAGTCTGTCTCTTTATGAAATTTTTTATGAAGGTAAGGTTTGTTTTAGGCATTTCTGTCATATCTCTCATAATCATAGCTAATGTTGATCATTCATGCAAGCAAGGACCAAGAGAAGAAAAGCAAGGTCGGCGAGCTAATGCATAAGCATCATGAAGGGTTGCAACAAAAGATGCAAAGGGATCGTGAGGTGGTAATAAAATTCAAGAAAGTAACACAGACTTTGAATGATCATCGTAGGAACAGCGTGCCTAGTCCACATGATACCTCTGCTAGCTAGATTTTCATTGCCATGTGTCGTGGCTTTGGGATAGAATGGGGTAGGATGTCCTAAAATTCTGAGAAGACAAGCAGAACAGATGTTGGTATAAGAGTTCTTATGTCATTCTAGGGACTCTAGATGACACCTCTGCACCACCGATGTCGATATTGCAAAGACATACTCTGCAAAAAAGGGATATGGAACCGCCACAGTGCATAGTGGAGGCACACTCTATGTTAAGTGGAGGTACTCCTGACAGTGCAGATTCATTAAGTTGTTGTTACCTCCAGATACACCTTAAATCATGCCAGATGTTCGATGATGAGCACAATGTATTCATTTTGCTTCAGGAAATAATAGGAAATAACGTCTAGTCAATACAGGTGTGAAGAGATGGCTTGCAGTCATTCATCTTTCCATCAGCATCCATTCATTTCCTCCAGGAAATAAAACGCCCCAGCAAATGTGGCCTCGACGCGTCAGTGGTTTCATTGACCGTTCTATGTTTGCATATTTTAGTTTGTATATTGAAAAGAACAGGAAGGTGGAAAGTCATGGCAGACCAAGGGTCAATTGTCTTGCTGCATAAGTATTATCTCTGGATATGGGTAAGAGACTTTTTTTTGGCAGAAGAGGGGTCGATTTTATTATGCTAATAAAGAAGATTGTTTCGGTCAAGAAGAAGCATCTTTTCAGATTCATTTCCTTTTTCTTTTATGTTTGGAATCAGGGTGTTGTGACTGGAATGAGGATATTTATGTTTTGATTTTGTGCATAGTGATAACAGACAGCTTATGACTAGTCTTGGTTATTTGAATATAATTCATTATCATGGTTAACTCATGAGTGGTCTCCGATTCGAAGCTATATTAAACATCAGTTGCAAGTTTTATTTGTAGAAACAGGAATGTGTATTCTTGTATGAATAATTAGATTGCAGTTAATCTTAAATACAGCCTTATTCTTTGGTGAAATCAGTAATTGATTCATTTGGACTTGGAATCTATATATGATGTTTAATCTCTTTTATTGTGGGATAGATTAGAATAGTTAGGACTAGCATAAGTAGGTAGAATCAATATAGATAGGACTTGATACATATAGGTTAGTTGTTTCTTTCGTTGAATTAATGGAAGTCTTCCTCCGAGGAGCAATATTTCAACACCTATAACAGCTTACGAGATCCTTTGAAACCCATTGGAACTAATCATTCCAAACGAAAGCATATCTAATCGGGGTCTGCGATCGAGTTGGTTCCCCTTTGCTGGCATAACAAAAATTCATCGTGTCAACACGGCGATAAGATTTTATTTATTGCCTTGGAGGAGAAAGACCTCAAGATGCGCATAGAGATGGGTGACAACGAAAGGTATAATGTTTCAAGAGTGAGCATAATTGCTTTTCAGAGGGAGCATGGAGCTCCTATCACCTTGACAGATTTGAAGTATGTGCTTGGACTGAAGAAGTACTTGGTATCGATCGTGATGTTGGAGGACAAAGGCTACGATGTTGTCTTTAGTAAGGGAAAGGTTTTCCTTAGACACATCACCACGAGACAGGTGAAACAAATCGGTTCACGAGTTAAGAACCTGTATGCTCTTGAGGTTCAAGATGCATGCAAGGACTTAAGGAGCAAGGCAACTATTAGAGACTTGGTGGTTGAGAGGGAGTGTAAATTACCTCTCAACATGCAGTCCTAGAAGAAGTCTCAGACAATTTTGGAGGAGCCACAATTGGAGAAGCAAAGAGGAGACTGAGTGGAGAGATCCACTTGTGTAGATACCTCCATTAGGGGGGAATTTCGATCCAAGTGAGCAAAGGGATCACATGCAGCCATACTTCTAGATGTGAGGTGTGGTGACGTGAAGTGATAGTCCCATGAAGGCTGAAATTGGGCAGGGTCCATTGAGAGGTTTTATCTCATGGATCGTACCTTGCTATGGGAGCACAAAGTACATAGTAGCGGAAGGAATCAATGGGATTGATGCAGTTAGAGATCAAAGTGACAGAGGCTAGAGCAGTCAGATACTAAAGATCATAGATAAGGATTGACAACAGTGCAGTAAGGCAGAGTTAGAAGAAGTGTAGAGAAGGATTGACAGCAGTGCAATAAGGCGGAGTTAGCGAAGCGCAAAGTTTTCAGTTGACAGAGGCAATAGCAGTCAGAGACTTTGATGACAGATGCATCATACTGATTCAGGTTGGATGTTTGCTTGTTTCTGAAGTTGTTGGAGCAACAACGCTAGAGAGAAGTGTTGCATGCATAACATTCCAAAGGTTCACGATTGGGATCGAGTTGAATTCCTTTCTTGTTGAGAGGGAGTGTTGAAAATAGCAACAAGAAATGATAAAAATAGAACCAGAAATTCCAATTTTAATTTGTCCTTGAATTAAAATTGTGAATGAAAATCAAATTTAGTCTCACCAGTTGCTTGGAAATAATTAATTAATTCATTATGGATTAATTAGTTGGAGAAATTCAAGTTAGAAGTCTTTCTTAATTCATGCAACAGTTATCCCTTAAATTAAGGAGATTATCCCTTAATTAGGGAGATATGGTTGAGTTATATTTGAGTTGTAATTAGTTAGCTCATTTTATTGAGTTAAGTCCAATTAAATTAGTTCGAAACTGTTTGAGGAACTAATTGTGAGTTATCAGTCAGTTGATCCATGCATGCACTCAACCAGTGTACTCCAGATAACTAAATATTACCTTATCAAAAACTCATGTATGTCTATTCTTAGAAAGACCCAGTTGAACTAAATTTCAAGGATAGTGTACTATCAGTTGAATCTGTTTTCCTATAAATAAAACTCATGCATGTAGAAGGGATAAACACGTTGAGAATTGTGAAGTTTTGCCAGTGTGTGAGAGCAGTGTTCCACTTGGTGAGGTGAGAATCATCCACTAGGAAAAGCGCAAGGAAATAGGAGCTTGAAGGGCAGAGGAGAAGGCTGGTGAGAAGCCAGGATTACCTATGAGCATCTG
This sequence comes from Pinus taeda, assembly GCA_000404065.3. NCBI lineage: Eukaryota > Viridiplantae > Streptophyta > Pinopsida > Pinales > Pinaceae > Pinus > Pinus taeda. The sequence continues at coordinate 214,440 of APFE030097743.1, forward strand.
TGAGGATTGTACTGAGAGTTGGCTAGTTGTGATAGCTAAGGCTTTGTATAATCTCTATGTATTTCCACCTTGTATGATAATACAGATAGTGGGGTTTTTAGCTGAGGCTTTCCCCAAAGTATTTTCATGTGTATTATGCATTGATTATTCTTCTTCTGGTTATATGTGTTCAGCTCGATCTTGCTCAATCTTTAAGCTTCCGCAAATTGACAGTAGAAGTAGGTTATAGTATTTTTCTTTGGTTATATTTCATTATCGAGTTAATCTACAGACAAATTTTCTACATAAGTCTCAGAGCAAGATTTGTAGAGAATTTGCAGAATTTCTACAAAATTTTGAAGTGAAGAAGCTTATTTATCCTAATTCTATTATATTCAAGATTTTAAAATAATATTCTAGCTACTTTGGAAATCCACTCAAAACAATCCAATACAAATATCATTATGCACACCATCCTATTTCACAAATAACAGAGTTCCTATTTGCAAGGAATGACACTACCTGTTAACTTAAACAACTCACTCATTGCAAAACTTAAACCAAAATACCATTCCTTACTAATCATTGTATTTAAATGTATGAGAAATCACTAGTTGAGAAAAGAGATTCTAATCTTTAACGATGAAATACTTCCTACAGGTTACCTTATAACTCAAAAACTTTAAAGTTAAAACAGAGAAAATCATTCTTCAAAACTTAACCTCGCCTGGTAATGAAATCATGCAAGCACACCCAAACTCATGTTATGCTTGTAAATTGATTATAAAATCAAAACCATATTAAACGAAAGCAAAACTCAGTTAACACACCCTAATGCCAAAGAAACAGAGAAACTTAACCTATTTAAAGTCTAAATGCTAGACCTAAATCCTAGAACATAGAACCACTACTTCTGACTTGGTAAACAAAATGCATAACCTTTGTCTATTCCCACACCAACCATACTCAACGCAGAATCTTAAATCTTATTCTAGACTTAACGTTATCACTGTAAACTGAGAAAACCTAGATTAATGCACACTGAACTTCAATTCTAATCCAATCCTTCTCTGACTGCATTACATCCCAAACCAAATGAATTTGAAACTAAATATCTCTGAGAATTCTTATTCAGACATGACACTATAAGATTCAAAAGTATACAAAGCTTAAACACAATTCATTTCGAGGTCTCAATTATGAACAATCTTTGTATATACTTGAATTAACGGTGCTTCACAAACACCTCTGTATAATATAATTGCAAGAAGGAATCAGTGACATGCCAAAATCATTACTCAACGGAACCTTTATTGATCTACATCAAATGAGAAATGAAATCTACCTTTTTCAACTTAGATCTATGAATTAGAATGCAAATTTAAATTCAGAATGAAACTATCAACTCAAAAATCCAAGTAATAATTCTCCAAGCAACATTCACAATGTTAACTATTTAATCCAACGTTATCCTAAAATCTATACTAGTTGTAAAAAAAAATTTCCAATGGGTGGTGGGCCCTTTCCACTACCTGGAGCAAGTAAATTAAATCATTGACACTGAAAACTTAAAGCAAAACCATAATACTCACAAGAAACTTAACGTTGTAACTGAATTATATTAAGGTTCAAAATGTAGATACAAATGTCATACTGTAATATCTCCTAAACATAGTATCCTTTACAAAATTGATCAAGAGTTCTTTCTACATACTTCCTTTCTCGCTAACCGAGATACAAATCATATCGGCCCTTAAAAAGGTTGAGCCTATAGAGGCTCAATCTTAACTAATTAACCGCAAGAATAAAATAGACAATTATCAACTAATCTGGGCTTGTGTGAAATCTCGTGAGCTATCCTCCAGATTGATCTCGACTTGACTGGCTGGGTCTTGGTCATAGGAAAACCGATCTCTTCCATATTTAGAAAATTTGATCTCTTTCCGAGCTTGAAGAGATTCTTCTTAGAACGTGTGAGATGTTATTTGGAACATTGACTATTGAGTAAGGTACGTAATCACAAGCAAATTAGGTACAGAATGGTAGTTGACCAGTTGGATGTTGAGTTGTCCATCGCCTTGTGCTATCCCACTGTGTGTACAAAGACTTGTGTTACCTGTCCACATGGCTTCTAGTCTACAAGTCTGAGTAGTAATTAGTTATAAATAGTCCAATGAATATGATCTTGTAATTTCTACTTAAAACTTAACCAAAAGCAATGAAACTTGTGCTAAGTAAGTAGTCTACCTCCAGTTCTAAAATAGTGTAGTGGTAAGGTAATAATGTAATACAAAATGGGTAAAAGAGGAGTAAATGTTGGTAAAAATAGTAAATAAGTAGGTGTAAATGGACATAAAAGTGGGCACCAACATCTCCCCATGCCGAAAGAGATGCATGCCCTCGTGTATTTATCACTGGGTCACCAAAAATATGGTAGCTCATTGTTTGATACTCTTGTTGCCTTGACCAAAATGTCCAACCCATGACTGTCTTTCATCAAAGACTTTGGAAAGTACAGAGCTACCTTCTGAGCATTAAGCCTTTTGATAGGCCTCATCCGAGCCTTCTTCGAATGAACCGGATGCTTGTTCTTTAGCACTAATGCATCATTATGAGACACCAGGGAAAGGTTCATGTCTCTGTACTCATTGTTGACATCTCGTGCATAGCAAAATAGGGTCTTGTACTTGTTTTCTTTGTCCTTTAGTTTCATATTCTTCTTTTGTAGATGAGTCACAAGTAGTTGGAGGTCTTCTTCATTATGAATAGAGGAGGTTTTAACTGGCATCGTGGGTTGCTGGGAGTTACATCCATTCTGAGTAGAGTCATTGTTGTTCCTGTTGGATCTAGATCCATGTTTCTTGCTTCTTACACTTCTACTAGGGAGGTTTTCATGTGGGGAACTACCTAGTAGATCTCGGTCAATCTCCTATAGGATAATATCCTCAAACAGGGGAGATTTGATTTCTTTATCCTCCGTAGTAGGTTTCTCAGTTTCATGATCTAGAGAAGACAAAACATTGATTGGTTCTTGACTGTGTTATCGCAAAATCACAATTTTTTGGCCTAGCCGATGTTTGCCAAATTTTACTGATATTTTGGTGGTATTTTATTTTTTCCGATGTTTGTCGATTTTTACCGATATTTTTTCAATTTTTATGATTTTTTGGTTTTCTAAAGCCTTGTCGATTTTATCCCAGTGTAGATATTTGCAACATGGTTTGATCTCTTTCTATCGACATCAGTCTCTAGGTATTCATGCTATCACACACTCATCAATCTAATCACGCCTTTTTTATTCTCTAAAGCATGCAACAATGCAAGGGAAAAACATACTTAGTGGATTAAATTGGCTCTAATGCCATATTACAAAAACCAAGCACATAAAGAAACTAAAAAAAAACTCAAAAGAATTTTATGTATTTTAGTAAGTAGTGAGAAAGTGAAATATTTCTTATATAGGTTACAATGGAATCAAGTCAATCTACTTTATGAATTTGGGATTAGACCAAAATATGCACTAAAGTGAAATAAGACATAAAAAGCATAAAATAAACTAAAACCCAGTTTACTTTATTAATGCCCAAGTCTAGTACCTAGTTGACCACAATTAAACTAATATTATTTTAATAATTGTTAGTGTTAATTTCCATATGTTGTAAAGGCTCTTAGTGACATGTATAGTTCAATATGCCCATCACCACATGACACAAAGATGAAAATTATCAGACATTTGAATGGTGTAATCATTTTCTTTCAAACCGACGTTTGAAACCAAGCCTACTTTTGAGTAAAAGTGGAAGAGTTATATCCCACTACTAAACCTTTGGTAAAGGTTCTTCGATTGGTTGACAAGCCTGCAATGGGCTACTTGTATAAGCTCGTGGATAGGACCAAAAAAGTCATTTGTACCTATTATGAAGAAAAGGAGGATGAGAGATTTGGGAAACAACAAATGATTAATGAGCAATGGAATAATACACACTATCATCTCATTCATGTTGCAAGGATCTACCTCAACCCTCCATTTTCTTACTCTATTTTTCTTCAATTTGCTACACTAGCAATCCCTTGATATCAGTGTTGCAAACTTCCCGATAACCTCCCAATTTTATTGCAAAATCACAATTTTTTGGCCTAGCCGATGTTTGTCGAATTTTACTGATATTTTTGTGGTAGATCTTTGTCGATTTTTACCGATATTTTCTCGATTTTTATGATTTTTTTGGTTTTTCGAAGTCTTATCGATTTTATCCCAATGTCGATATTTGCAACATGGTTTGATCTATTTTTGTTGACATCAATCTCCATGTCTTTGTGCTATCACACACTCATCAATCTAATCACACCTTTTGTCATTCTCTAAAGAATCTAACAATGCAAGAGAGAGACATACTTGGTGGATTAAATTGGTTCTAATACCATATTACAAAAACCAAGCACATAAAGAAACTAAAAAAAACTCAAAAGAGTTCTATGTATTTTAGTAAAGAGTGAAAAAGTGAAAGATTTCTTAGATAGGTTAGAATGGAATAGAGTCAATCCACTTTATGAATTTGGGATCAGCCAAAATATGCACTAAAGTGAAATAAGACATAAAAATCATAAAATAAACTAAAGTCCAGTTTACTTTATTAACGCCCCAAGTCTAGTACCTAGTTGGCGACTATTAAACTAATATTATTTTAATAATTGTTAGTGTCAATTTCCATGTGTTGTAAAGGCTCTTAGTGACATGGATAGTTCAGCATGCCCATCACCACATCACCCAAAGATGCAAATTATCATAGACATTTGAATTGTGTACTCATTTTCTTTCAAACCAAAGTTTGAAACCAAACCTACTTTTAGGAGGATAGATGGGACATTCCAATGTGATAGAATGTGGATCCAACTTTCTATTCAGTAATGAGCTATGAGTGACATTGAATGTAGATCTAACTTTCTATTCACTTGTGTGCACTAGACAATCCTAAGGGAGTTCACCCAAATCTAACAATGTGCTAAAATCATTGTTGCAAACATCACGATCAAATTGGCAAATAGCGGTTTTTCATAATGCAATTTTTTTTGCCCCAAAAAAACGATAATATGTTTATCGTCAATAAAATCATGAAAGAAATAGAAAAATCGCGATAAATCGCGCCACAACCAAAAAAATCACCCACACAAGCCTATGACCTAAATCGTTTTTTGGTTTGTTTCCCTCATTTTGCAAATAGCGAGTACAATTTGCAGAGCAGCAAAGGAGAACATCATTTTCCTTGGCCATCATAGTGAAATTTTATAGTGGGCATGAATTTCCCTTAACATTGCATGCACCTACAAGATGGGTATCAATTTTCACCCTCTTTTTTGGTTTTCGCTATTTTGGTTTTTTCATGGGGTTTCAATCACCCATGGTTTTCATAATTTTCATCGTTATCAATTTATTAAGTGGAGATAATTTCCCAAGCAATGACCAACTTCCCATAGTGGTTGATGTCTTTTCCATTTGGTAATTTGCAATCTACAAGTATGTCCCTCTATTTATTCCTTAAATTTCTTTTGTTATTAAATTTCTTTTTCTTATTTTGAATATTGATAGTAAAATTGAAAAAGAAAATTGCATCTTAAGTTTAATCATTAGCATTGAAGACTAAATTGCTAAGAAATTTGAACCCTATGTGTAAATATGGTGAACCCAAAGGGGAGTTCAATAGACAAAAATTGAATTGCAAACTATGTGGGAAGCATATGACAATGGTGATCTCTCTATTGAAATTCCACCTTAGACAAATTTTGACACATGATGTAGGATTTCACTTAAATGCAAGTCTAGAAATCATCCATATTGCCACCAAAGCACTGCAAGATAACGATGGAGCCAAAGATAACAGTGTAGCTATGAGAATTCAAATTGTGAAGGGAGGAGAGAGAAAAAGTGAGTGGTTTTTTGGCAACCTCACCTTCCATAATGGCCAATCCCACACACACCCCATCATTTTTGGTTCCTAGAACCACCCCTAGTGCAAAACTTTCTTTCATGTCCACGCTTAAAAGAAAAGAAAAGAAAGAAGCCAATGAGTTTGGGGGTAGATTTTTCCTATAGAATGATGTTCCTTTCAGCATTGTCGAGAACAATCCATGCTAGCAACCTATGATTGACGTTATTGTTATTTTTAAGCCAACGTACAAAACCCATTCCTATGATGAGTAGAAAGAACCTATTATTCAAAATGAAAAGGTCAATTACATTGCTAGAATAAAGGATTTTAAAGCATCATGGGAACACATTAAATGCATTATGATGTCAAATGATGCACTGATCAAAAGGGTATAACCCTTGTTCTTGGTTAATTGTCTCAAGAGGACAATGTTTATGAAATATATTGATGCATCTACCCATATTAAGGACGGACAATTATTATGTGACTTGTTGGATGTGTTCATTTAGGAGGTAGATTCACATAATGTCGTCCAAATCATAACAGACAACATCGCAAATTATGTTGTTGTTGGCATGTTGCTTATGAAGAGACATCATAACTTGTTTTAAACACTTTGTGTTACACATTGTATTGATTTGATAATAGAGAATATAGTGAAAATTCCTTATGTCAAGGATATTATTGAATCATCCGTGAGCATAACAAAATTTATATATAATAATGTATCTATTCTTAGCTTGATGAAAAGATTCATAACAAGGAGTTTGTGTGTCTTACCATTATATGGCTTACCACTAGCTTCGTATATCTTCACTCTCTAGACTTATATGTCGGAAGTGACGAGAATCTTTCTTCACAAGAGTGTCATGTTTTATCTTTTAGCCGCAAACAAGACAGAGAGGCCATATGCAAGCCAATTTCATATCAAAAGAGCTTTTGAGTAAAAGCGAAAGAGGTATATCCCATTACTAAACCTTTGGTAAAGGTTCTTTGATTGGTTGACAAGCCTGCAATGGGCTACTTGTATAAGCCCATGGATAGGACCAAAAAAACCAGTCATACCTATTATGAAGAAAATGAGAATGAGAGATTTGGGAAACAACAATTGATTGATGAACAATGGAACCATACACTATCGTCTCATTCATGTTGCAAGGATCTACTGCAACCTTACATTTTCTTACTCTAGTTTCAAATTTGGTGTTGAGTAATGGATAAATTCTTCATTTATCTTCAAAAAAAGACATCATTTCCACAAGAATGTGCAAAATTTTCCAAACAAATGGAAATACATAGGATGGTAGGTGGCACATTTAGATTTAACATGGCTATCTATGATATGAAACTAAAATTCCAAGCTTCATTTTGTTTCAAATTTTATTCTCTTCATACTTTGTTTTGAACGCCTTCTGTTACGCATTGAATTGATTTGATAATAGAGAATATAGTGAAAATTCCTTATGTCAAGGATATTATTGAATCATCCATGAGCATAACAAAATTTATATATAATATTGTATCTATTCTTAGCTTGATGAGAAGATTCATACCAAGGAGTTTGTGTGTCTTTCCATTTTATGGCTTACCACTAGCTTCACATATCGTCAATCTCTAGACTTATATGTCGGAAGTGACGAGAATCCTTCTTCACAGGAGTGTCATGTTTTATCTTTTAGCCGCAAACAAGACAAAGAGGCCATATGCAAGCCAGTTTCATATCAAAAGAGCTTTTGAGTAAAAGTGGAAGAGGTATATCCCATTATTAAACCTTTGGTAAAAGTTCTTCGGTTGGTTGATAAGCCTGCAATGGGCTACTTGTATAAGCCCATGGATAGGACCAAAAAAGCCATTCATACTTATTATGAAGAAAATGAGAATGAGAGATTTGGGAAACAACAATTAATTGATTAGCAATGGAACAATACGCACTATCGTCTCATTCATGTTGCAAGGATCTACCTCAACCCTACATTCCCTTACTCTTGTTTCAAATTTGGTGTTGAGGTAATGGATGAATTCTTCATTTATCTTCAAAAAAGAACGTCATTTCCACAAGAATGTGCAAAATTTTCCAAACAAAATGAGATACATAAAATGGTAGGTGGCACATTTAGCTTTAACATGGCTATCTATAATATGAAGACCAAAATTCCAAGCTTCAATTTGCTTCAAATTTTATTCTCTTATTTGTTGTAGATGTTTGGTGGACAAGTTATGGTGTCAAAATGCCCAATCTCCAAAAGCTTGTCATTATAACGCTCAACAAACATGTAGCTTCTTCATATAAAAACACAACTAATGTATTTGTAAACTCGCACGTCAAAAAGCACAAGTTACAAACAAACAAAACAAAAAAAAAGTCTAATTAAATTTTTAAATTAATTATAATGACAAATTATTATTTTTATAATTATTAATTTATAATTTATGACCCTCATACAAATTGAAGTCCCAGCGCCTTAGTGACATAGTCCACATCTAATACAATCTTCAATCTTGTGTGAGACAAATTCAGAATACACAGGTCATTTCATTGGATGGGATTGACACCGCTACTACATGGAGGGTTGAAAGCCAAGAGGCCTATCATGGAATCGATCCCTACTTGGTTAAAGGAGGCACAAGAAAAAGTAGCAACAATAGGGGAAAGAGGCAAAGGTGGTGTTGGTGGAGCAAGAGGAGTTGACACCACCTACTATAGTTACCACTAGAAGATGTCATAGTCTACTTTGCTTCAACTTTCATTTCATTGGATGAGATTGACACCGCTACTACATGGAGGGTTGAAGCCAAGAGGCCTATCATGGAATCAATCCCTACTTGGTTAAAGGAGGCACAAGAAAAAGTAGCAACAATGGGGTAAAGAGGCAAAGGTGGTGTTGGTGGAGCAAGAGGAGTTGACACCACCTACTATAGTTACCACTAGAAGATGTCATAGTCTACTTTGCTTCAACTTTCAAATTCAATGTTTTTTCTTATGTTTTCCTTATTTGTTGTAGATGTTTGGTGGATAAGTTATGGTATCAAATTACCCAATCTCCAAAAGCTTGTTATTGGAATGCTCAACAAACATGTAGCTCATTCAAATGAAAGCACAACTAATGTATTTGTAAACTCACACATAAAAAAGCATAAGTTAAAATATTATATATATATATATATATATATATATATATAATAATAATAATAAAATTAAACTTTTAAATTCATTATAACGACAAATCACTATTTTTTATAATTATTCATTTATAATTTATGACCCTCATACAAGTTGGAGTCTCAGCACCTTCATGACATAGTCTACATCTAATAAAATCTTCGATCGTGGGTGAGATAAATTCATAAAATACCTAATACATAGGTTATTTCATTGGATGGAATTGACATCACTACTACATGGAGAGTTGAAGCCAAGAGGCCTATCATGGAATCGACCCCTGCTTGTTTAAAGGAGGCACAAGAGAAAGGAGCAACAATTGGGGAAAGAGGTAAAGGTGGTGTTGGTGGAGCAAGAGGAAGTGACACTACCTACCATAGTTACCATTAGAAGATGTCATAGCCTACCTCATATTTCTTCTAGAGGATGTCAAGAGTCCAATGCTAGTCCCAGAGCCTTCTTCCTTCAGAGGAAAAGCCATTACCTTTTCTAGTAAAATCACTTCTTGGTAGTTTATGTCTCTAATTCATTATAGATGACTCTTGATGATGAGATAAATTTATCATATTTTTTGTTGATATTTTGAGACTAAGTTGGGACTTAAGATTCAAAACTTGATTCTTGTTGATGTGGGATGTAGCACTAGACAACTTATATATTAGTTTTATTTTGATATTTATGTGGTAATACATTTTTTTGTTATAGATATCTTATATATTAGTTTTATTTTGATATTTATGTGGTAATACATTTATTTGTTATAGATACCTGAGAGGGTAAGAAAAAAAAAAATTTGTATTTTTCGATTTTGCCAATTTTGCCTTTTTCTTTAGAAATGAATGGCATATATGAATGCAAGGTCCATGCAAAGGAATACACAAATAGTAAATGGTATTATAAATACACAAATGTCTTACTCTCCAAGATCTCCCTCATCTTAATCATGGTCTTCACTATAAAATATATTATGAAATTATAATCTCTCAAATAGATGGCTATAGTTAGCAGTGGAATACTGGTTTATCTAGCGAATATCTCGTAAATTTTGGAATTTGTATGGCAAGGTCCGGCTTGCCAACAAAGAGTTATGCCTTTTGTATTAGTCAGTCAATATATTGACTTTAAATTACTTGTAACTCTTCCACACAACAAAACTCTTCCACAAAACAAAAGATATCCCACAAGATAATACATGAAAAACGACCTTCACCCTCCATTAAAAGAAACAAAATTTAAAGAACAAACACCAAAAACAAAAAACCTCCATTGACCCTCCAAATACCAAAATGTCAGAAGCTGAAGTTGTACAACATGACCATTTCATACGGCTACCAATATATACTGTTCCATTGGTCGATTAATGTGTGGGGGGCTGTATATGCCACCCGTTGGATTTAAGCAAGTACATTATCCAGCAGGTGGCATATATTGTCCCTGCCCATTAATGGATCAATGGCACAGTACATATTGGTTGCCATTCCATACTAACTCAATTGCAGATAAGTAAATTCCTATTTGATTCATTCAATAAATAGGAAAAATAAGGGTCCTGCGGATCACCCTAAAACATTGCTGAGATTTGTTCCACGAGTAAAGATCTATTTCAACTTATGGTACAACCATCATATCAAATCAATTTGACACTTGAAGAGATGAATTGGTACAAAACAAAGTTTTGCAATTTTGCAAACATGCTCAGATTCAACAAATCATTTCCCAATTGATCTCTTGGATGTGCTAGAAATTTCGTAGTTTGAAAAAAAGGCGTCTCAACAGAGAACCAGTTAACATTTCCTGTAGAACTACCAGGCTAAACCAATTTGACATCTTTAATGAAATTAATTAAAATAAAAGGTTGGAATTCTGCATAACATGCTCAATAGGAAAAAATGAATGCAGATGTGTCCCTTGAATAAGCTCATAGCTTTGGACATCCTTAAACAATGCACAAACACCTCACAATATCCAAGACTGCTCTTCTCTAATTACAAAATTTGGATGTTTGACCTCATTACAGCTGGAATTTGCATAATGCAAAAACAGCAACCATCTTATTCAAGCTTAACTCTGTCCAAATCACTAATAATCTCTTCACACTGTAGACACAATCAAGACGAAAGAATTTGGTATGGTTTTATAGAAAGGACATCGAATAAGGGCAGAATACAAAATTTCAAACTTTTGAAATAAAAGTATACCTTGATAATGTGACGGATAAAGTTATCAGCGTATAGCTTTGAAGACTTTGATTCAACAATATGAACAATATCCTGAAAACATGAAAATGTCTCCATAGTTAAACAAACTAATATTCACTTGCAAAACCACCCTAGACCACAAAAAAACTATGGGAACACCAACCAGATGACACAAGAAAATAAACAATCCTATGTTTCTAAAATTAGTCCTCCAAATCGAAGTTTGAAGAATTACAAATTAATTCTCACACAAAGGTCTGACAAACACTTTTGAGAAAGCATTCTTAAAATCAACCTGTAGGCATACAATGGGTGTCAGAAATATCTGGACATAATAGCCCAATTTGATATATACTGATTTACGATATCTAGGCAGCAATAGGAAAGCCATAATTGAAATAGCAAAACCACGACTCTTGTAACTAGGATCTGAACTGCAAGCAAAATCTAGAATCATTGGATCGTCACTGCTCATCCAAGAATAGTTTGAACTAGACAAAACACCAGAGTTATAAAATTTAATATCAACGAGACATAGAAAGGATATAAATAACTGAGCCGTAAACAGACAATAAGAATGCAAAAATTTATAGAAGTAGAATGCAAGACCAAGAGAAAATACCTCATCAATATAAAAGTCAACATCTGCATTTGATATAATTCTTCCATCATGATCAATTGCATGAGTCTTATGCTTGTATGTCATAAGAGTTGTCCTGATATCCAAATGGGGATAAAATTGATGTTAATTTCAACCAGAATAATGGATGCTTATTATACATTTGGATATCCAAGAAGAATAAATTTTCTTCAGCAAACAGAGGTCCTACAAGCTTACACACCTTAAGGTAGACTCATCAACGTCCATAAAATTCGCGAGCTTTTCCATTGAGATGGATGTATACAACTTCAAGAAGCTCCGTAGACCTGACAAAAGCTGTTGTTGTCTTACTTCTGATAAGAACAGCTTCAACTGAAGCCTATATGCATCCTGTCAAGAGTCACTTTCCATTAGTTAAATATGATACAACCAATACATACTCAATTTCTTAGACAAGTAAAAAATACAAGGTAAAAGAGACCATCTGGAAATAACAACCATTACATTGTTACGAGTGTATAGTAACCTTCTTTGTCCAATTTTGGATCTTTAGTTTGCATGGCCTTAAATCTTCATAATATATATAATATATATATATATATATATATATATATATTTAAAAAAAATACCATTGACTGATGTATAGCCTGGTTATGTTTTATTCTCCTTGACTATGAATTTTATAGGAGTAATTATTTAGTCTAACCAATCTGAAAATCTCCTAAAAATTATTTTGGTTCATTATTTTTTGGTTTACTGATACTGCATGTCTGTGACGTAATTTACAACTGGTAATTGTGTTTACTGATGGGGTTACTGTGTTTACACTAACAACTGTACCACACCATTAAACTATTTAATTGAGAACACGTTTCAGTGTATTCCTATAACCTCATTTAACCTCATCTATACTGGTTCCTAGTTGTTTGACTACTGTCTTTGTCATTGCTGGCATCAAAGACTAGGTTATGCATCCCATGAATCAAAAGATTCATTTCAGAAATCCAGTTATTCTCTCTAGAACATTTATAATCAAGGCTCAAAACAGGATCAGAAAATATCACAATTAATTCAATTGTCCACATTAGTTATGCTAGCTAATTGATACTTGTCATGACCTTATCATTATAATTCATCCCACTTGCTATGTTATAAATTACAAGACGACAGCAATAATGTTTACATTTAACATAACCACAGAAGCATCACTGTACACACCCATTATGGCCAGTGCAGCATAATTAAACACGGACGAGTCGACTATCAACACCCATATTACTGACCATGTTCATGCACTTATCAAAAAAGTTACAACAGTTCCAGTAGGAGATGATACAGCTGCAGATGTCCTTAATCTACAAGCAATGGGTGATATGGCATGGTCTGCTTCTTGTACTGCATTATGGCACCAAAGATGGTTACCTACCCTGACTGCTTTTCATTTTATATCCAACCACATGACTACCATCTGTAATCTAGACGGATCACTTTCAACACATGGCAGAGATGCCCTGCGCATATCTCTGATGATTTCCAATATGCATATGCATAGAACCCATTCTTTGACATCCATAAGACCTTTACTTTCTGGAATATGTAAAAGCATCTCCTGCTTCACCCCAAGAAAAGGTTTGAACAATATCTGACTCATGTAACCAATGGCACTTGAATAAATAACCCTATTAGTGTTTTCTCTCTATAAATTTAAAAAATAATAATAGATCGAAATAGTACAGAATGTAAATATCATCAACCTGAAATTTGCAATTCATAAGCAAACTTGAACAGTATAAGAAACATAAATAGATCAAACAACACATTCACTGCAATAACATTGGAAAAAGAAGTAGAAGTAGATCCAACATTACCTGGTTATAATTTACAAGAGCTTCATCATAGTTTGGTACTGAAGGAGTAATAAATTTAGGACAGGCATATGAAAAAAGTTCATCATACACAGCCTCATCACTTCTCTGCATTCTTGCCATCTTCTCTCCATACTTCTCTTTCAGCTGATTGTTCACATTTTCCTCAACAAGCTTCATTTGTGGACAGATAGAGAGGCATATAGCCAATAAAGCATACATCTGTTCATTTTTCTTCAGAATTTGGTCAAACTGTGGAGACTTTTGATGGAATTGTTTGGTCTTTATTATATACAACAGAACTTGATTGAAGGTCCGTATTGCCTCAACATACCTGTTACCAAAAGCACCAGTTAATATGTGCCCTGTCTTTCAAGCATTGACAATAGCCATTTTGCAGAGAGCTACACCCCAAGCTTAGTATATATTTCTTAAAAAATGGAAGAAATTATAAATGCTTTGATACAAGGCAATTTAGAATCTGTTGACTGAGACTTAGTACTTAAATGGCAGGGTAAAACACCAAGCAAAACAGAATGCCATGAGAACAACAATGACTGGGGTTATAGTGAACACATATGCTAAGTTTTATTAGCTCACAAATCCTAAAGAATAAAATGGTAATAAAAGAGAATGAATGAAATAGAAGCTGCAAGCTATGCATAGCCCAGTTTCAAGCTCCAAGGTTGCAACCTGCTGGATCCCAAGCTTAAAACACTAACATAAAAATAAAGACCTTGCTGACACAAGGGAATAAATAAATAATATATATATATATATATATATATATATAACCATGTTAGTATTGGCAAATCATTCAGGAAGGGGGATGCAGAGAGAGGCAGGGGCAGGTCCTTCAGCAGACCAAGCTGCCAATATACACAGTTTATGCCAGCACCCGGTGAGGCCCCCTTCTTGGTCAGCAAGCTAGTGTTCACATTAGAAGAGCTTAATTTTTTTAGGCCAGAGTTTGACCAGACCAATACTATAAGTCGGTGAATCCAGGTTGCAGCTGCCTCTATGAAAGATTCACACTGACCAATTTCAGTTTGAGTCAAGCCAAATAATGCACTTTAGTTCCTTACAAAAGTTGTCCAGTTGAGCAATCTTGGGGATTCCTTCATTTCTCTTATCATTCCAGGTTCTATTTTCATTGTTAGTGGATGGTCTTTTGTCAGTCATTGTTGGGCTCTGCTGCCTGCATAATTCCGCTCACTCTGCAAATATTCTCAGGAGTTGGGAAACAAAAGAGAACTCTAGTTTCTTTCAAGTCTTACCCAGTTTATCCTGCAAACGTATAAGAATCTTGACTTTTTATGGAGCATAGTTCTGTTCTCAAATTTTCTCAATATTCAGTATTTTTTGGGATTGTCAGCAAAATAGATAGACCTCCAATCAAACTGCAAGCACAAGCTGTAAAAGTATGTTTCAAATGCTTCTCAGAATATTCACTAATTTGCAGGTTTCTTAGGTTTTTGTCATTTGGCTTCTAGAAAGCACTCAACAAGTTATAAGAAAGGCATCAGGTAAGTTGGGTCTTAGGCCTTTTGCAGTTGTTTATTGCACTACATGTTTCTTTGTTTAACATTTCAAGACCAGGAGAAACAAGGAAAATCATAGAAATGGAGCCATATTTCTGAGGCAGAGAGCCTAGGTTGTATCTTAAAACTTGGCTCCCCGGCTCTCATCTCACAACAGTTCTGCCTTCTTCATTTCCAATTTGAGTAACACTTTCAAATCTGCCTCTTCACAGAATGGAGAGATTTTAGAGCATAATGATAACATCATTGATAAATTCATCTTCGCAGAGATAGAATATCAGAAAGGCATTGTAATCTTCACCCAGATACATGTCTAAGTATACTTCAAGAAAGAATTTCTGGATGAGATTTGGATTTCCAAGGGTTCTCACGGAGATATAAGTTGGATAACAAAAATACTGCTTTCAAATACAGGATCTATAATGGATATGAACATCTTGCTGTGTCTTGCAACAGGAATATCAAAGAAGAACCATAAAAAGGATAAGAAAAGCTTGGATGAAGAAGAGAAGCACCAATGCAAGTTTGGGTTTTCTTCCACATAAATCCACAACTTCAAAAAGAAGAGATGGTCAAATGGCTCTATCTCAAGTGATTGGGTTGGAGAAATGTTATCCTCTCCACCCAGATTCAAATCCTGTATGTGACATGTTTCAGTTCTCATGAGCCAATAGTTGTTGAGGCTGTAATCCATGTGGAATATGTTACCCAGCTTACAGGCTGGAGAGTGGGCTGCTTGATTACATGCAATACAAATAATAAAGATTTTATTAAGAAGGAGAAGAAACAACTTCAAAAAGAAAGAGAGAAAACAGATGTTGGGGAAACAATTCTGGCTTTTGATGCAGAGTTAACAGGCTTCATTGAAAACAAAAGGCAGATAACGAGGAAACATTTCAGGTTCAGGCCACTGATGGGGAAGGAAGAAGCTTCAAAGTAAACTGCTTGAAAGGAGATGAAAACATGGAAATCTTTCACGTGTAACTGACAAAAATCAAATTTTCATGAAAAATAGAAGGCAGTTGAGAGTCGAGACTGAGGCAGGATAATTCATTTCCAGCAAAACACGCATAAAACCTGAAGTGTATTTGGCCATTCAGAAGGGGCAGAAAAGAGGATTAAACCCCAATTAATCCAAGGCCCAGGCTCTTCTAAAGGTTCTGTAGGTCAGGAATCTGAAAACGCGTTCTTTTGAATAAACAGACAAAAATAAAGGGACAGGTCTGGAAATACTATGGACAACCTCCAGTCAGGCGGCTGGAGAAAACCAACCTTTAGGCCTCTTGATGTTTGGAAGTGGTGGTGTTTCATGTCATTTCTATCAAAGCACTCGGATTGTACAACTATAGACAGTGGACTTTTTTTGAACTTTTCCAATTAACAGAACTAGATTTTAATTAGAAAAGTAGAAATAGGTATGAATTCCCAAGGTTTTCTTTTCTGTTATATTGACAGATAATCAGAGTGTTCTCCTGGAAATGTCCTAGATCAAAAGATCTCTAATATAAAATGTTGTGACAGACAAAAAATGAAAGATGTATAGTCCCTAGCTTTTACCTTCTCAACATAAGGTTGGCGAATCCATAATAATAAATAGTTGTGATATGGCTTCCAATCACTGAATTGTAGACACCTGTCTGGTTAACATCTATAGGTGCCAAGCACTTAAGTCCACTGTAATAATCTCCAAGAAGGCAATGTACACGAAGTAGACCAATAATACTAAAGTATCCCAGAACCTTCAGAACATTGCTTCCTCCATTGTAGTCATATCCATCAGTTGCAGTAAATGTTAAATTACCTTCTTTCTCTTCCTCTAGGATCTGGATGATCACAGACTTCTCAACAAGAGCCTGTAAATAGTTCAGCACACCATAGACATTCCACACCTGCAAAAACGAAATTGAATGATTTTATATGTCAAACTGAACTCTCTCTCACTCTCACACGTATATACCCCAGGGGAAATGAAAAAGATGATCCACAACAATATGTAAACACTATATTACTTAATAACAACACATACAATACGTCAGGTGCTTCATTTGTCTAGAATTTGTCCTATACAGAGTTTTTAAGTTAAAAGCACTTTAAAAAAATTTGGTAAATTGATTTAAATTGTGAATATCATGGTCAGTTTAGGCCATATTTATTGTTTGATGTTCACATTAGGACAATGAAATGTGTTAAACTGGGAGCAAAATTCCATAACATGCATATGGAATTTATTTAACTGAGTCTGCAGTGCAAATAAAGGCTTTCAAAACAATCATGGACATTTCAAGCATGTGAATTGCAAGAGTTCAAACCATATCAACTCAAGGGTCAAGACTAAGAAACAGAGCAAACATAGCTTACTATGTGTCGAAGCTTTCTGACAGCCATAAAAATAATTTCTAGAATTCCTTCTGACAGCTGTAAAAGTAATTTCTAGAATTACTTCTGACAGAAATAATTGACTTTTAACTAGGGCTGTGGCTGAGATTAGTGAACAAAAGGAACCTAACTTTTCCAATAACGATATAGAAAACAAGCCAGATAGATGTAATTCTAAACAAACACAAATCGATCTTAACAGAAATTTAAAGCATGAAGGAGACGTCAAAATTACACCCTTGTGAAAAGGAACCAACTGTGGAAAATGTTCTAACCTGAATAATGGCCTGGCAAAGCTTGGTGATAGACTTGTTCCCCAGATAGAAATTCAACCCACAAATAGAGGAGAGTGACCAAGAGGAAATTCCCCTCTGGCCTAGGAGAATTACAAAAAGTAGATTAGAAAATGAGAATGAGAGAGAAAGAGAGAGAGATAATGAGGAAGATGGAGTCAAGGACCAAGGAGAGAACATCCAAAGATGCCAGGATGGGAACTGAACAGAGGAAATCCGAAGTGAAGATTGGTAAAAAGAGTTTCCCTAGAAGTGTTTCCAGGATTGGAAGACAATGATCAATAAATTTGAAAAAAAATGCTTGTTGTTACCAAATGAAAGTTAAGTGGTGGACTGTAAATTTTCCAAACCCTAGGTGACTGCTGTCATATGCTTCTTTATTAAATAATTCAGGTCTTGAATTTACTCAATAACAAAAATAAAAATCTCAGCATGCATCAATCACACAGATGGCTGCAAAACACAGCGGAAGCATAAAAAAAAAATTCTCACCCACATAGGTAATTACTCCAAATCAGCTGTTCATGCCATCAAAATACCTTACAAGGAAACCTCCACACACTGCCCAAAAAAGCAGCATGCATGGATACCAAAAAAATTGCTTTAATTGAGCTTGTACAGCCTGCTGAAAAATCCAGAAACAGCAGAAAATTGCTGTAAGATCTGCAGGACAACCTGTATGGTCTGCCCATATGACTATACGGACTATCTGTATGATTGTACAGACTTCCATACAACTCTACAGAACCATACAAACCACTGTCTCGTACTGCATACCACTAAAGAATGTCCTTTCCCTGACTGCCTGCTCTCTCTCTCTCTCAACTGCTCAAGTGTGTGTAACAGCCTCTACCTTACCCCGTCTTTATAGTTTTAGTGTAAAATCTATTTTTAAGATTACTCCTAGTCTAAGTACAATTTTCTAAAAATAAGAATTTCACTTTTTTTTCTAAAGCAAATTTCAAAATAGAAGTACTTTTCTAAAATTAAAATTACTTTAGAAAAATAACTTTTTCAAAAATATCTCGAATTACTTCTCACATGTTCACACTGAACATATCCAAAGGTTCCTTTATGAGCTATAATTCTCAACACTCTCTCTTAGCAAGGAAAGAAGCATGCATCAATCCAAGTTTGTCTCTGAATGCTTAAACTTCCCTTTCTCCAAGGGCTTGGTCAAAATATTAGAAACATGATGATATGTGGGTATATGTTGGAGCTTCACTACTCCCTTCTGAATCTCGTCTCGAATGAAGTGATACCTGATCTCTATGTGCTTCGACTTGCAATGGAACACTGGATTCTCAGAATTTTATAGAACTCTAATTGTCACAGTAGATCACTGTGGGATCCAACTCCTAATCAAAAAAACTTGCAAGTGACTTACAAAGCCAAATGGCTTCACAACTCACTGTACTAGCCACCATATAATCTACCTCTACTAAGCTAAGTGCCATAGAAATTTGCTTCCAATTGAACCAGGATATCATCGTTGATCCCAAAATAAACAACACTCTTATATTCTCTTTCTATTTGTTGCATTGCTTGCCTAATCGAAGTTTGTATACTTCTACAACTTCACCTCACCATCTCCAAGATAGCTCCAACCACTGTGCTCCCCAAATACCTAAGCACATGTTTTGCTACTATCCAATGCTCCTTACTCAACTCCACCACGCAATGACTCAAGGTGTTTGCTGCAATACATATATTTGGCCTTGTGTTGACCAAATACATCAAAGAACCTATAAGTTGCCTATACAACATGGGATCCACCAACTCTGAATATGTAATTGTCACCTTCTTCAAATTAGTGACCATGGGTGTGGCAATAGGTTTGAAGTCCTCCATCTGAAATGTCTTCAAGATCTCTACTGCATACTTACCCTACCCAAGGAATATCTCCCCTTGTTTCTACCAAACCCACAAACGCAAGAAGAAATGCATCATGCCAATGTCCTTCATCGCGAACCCATTTACCACATCTACTTTGCACCCAACAAAGAACTTATTTGCACCTAAAAGAAACAAATCGCCTGCATAGAGCACCAAAATACACAAACCAGTCCCAGCAAATATAAAGTATAAGTTCAAATCTACTTCGCTTTTGGTGAAGCCCACACCAAACAAATACCATCGATCCTGTAATACCATGTTCTCGATGCTTGCTTAAGTCCATATAAGGCCTTCTTAAGCCTGCAAACATAAGACTCCTTCCAATGTACCTCAAAGCCCTGTGGTTGCTCTATATACACTTCTTCATTAATGATCCCCTTAATGAAAAAATTCTTCACATCCATCTAATGTATCCTCCATCCCATCACTGAGACAATAGACATAACAACGCTAATGGAAGTGTGTGTGGTGACTACAACAAAAGTCTCCTCATAGTCCACTCCCTCTCTTTAGGAGAACCCTCTCACCACAAACCTCACTATGATGTTCTCGAATCTCAATGTTGCCATATACAGCATGTGTGATCTCCCTCTCTTTAGGAGAACCCTCTCACCACAAACCTCACTATGAAGTTCACAATGTTGCCATATACAGCATGTGTGATCTTGTAGAGCCACTTGAAACTCACAATTGATTTCCCCTTTGGCCTCAACACCATGTTCCAAACATCATTCTTCATGATGTAGGTGTGTTATGGCATCTTGCTATACTGCTAGTCTGCTACCTGGAAAGTGGAGGGCCCAAAATCAATGATGATGCTCATCAATGCCATATAGTCAAGAAATTTCTTTGGAGGCTTGCTCTCCTTGAATGTGCTCTTAAGAGCCTCAACATACCCTTGAGTGTTGAGTTTTCAAGTGCAATAGATACAAGCAAATATTTCTGAAATAATGATAATTACTTCTAATGATCTATATCTTCTTTTAACAATTCCATATTATCATTAAGCAATTACACTTCAGAAATTCAACCATAAAACCATAAGGATAGTAGAGATCACAATGCACAAAAAGAGCACAGGATTTACCTTGGGAAAACCCACTTAAGGGAAAAACCCAGCAACCTTTTTCTTAGAGAAACTCTTCAATTCAACCAGAGATACACCTAATGTTGCTAGTCAACTATGAGGTCAAACTAACCAACAAAGCTTATGGTCAAACCTAGTCTCTAGCCCTCAAGTCAAGCCTCCAAACTACCCTGTAACTTCGGCCCTGCAACTCTGCCTGCCCAAAAACTGTTGCCTAGAATTCACACACACAAGTTATAGAGAGAGAAATGCGAGCTAGAGAGACAGAGATCTTCATCCTTCTTGTCCTTCGCTTGGATGCCCAAAAACTTCTTTCTCATGTGAGGTCAAATGGTGCCCTTATGGAGGAGGATGAATGCCTTTATATAGTGTTTTGGCTTCACGAATGGGAATGTCTCTTCACTGGGCCAACTTGACTTGAGGGAGGGTTGACTTGACTATTTTAGAGCCAAAAATTCAAATTTTAAATTTCGAAATTTTCTATTTTAAATACGACATGAAGAACATGTCTTATACAAATTCTTTTAAGGGCTAAATAATCACAATGACATGAAAGAATATATCTTACAAATTCTTTATGCATTACAAGTGCTAAAATATAAATTATGAAGACCAACCATAGCTACAAAAATCAACATTGAGCATCCCTCAATGTTTGTGTGATGAATCGAGGTCTCCTGACAAAACTAGAAGGGGCTAATGTCTCCTCCTCACCTAAAATTTGATTTCTTGAATTGGATAGTTCTTGTTTTAGGTGACCTTGGCTCAACCTTCGAAGCTTCCTACTCATCTTCTATTATGGGTATGGGCTCATGCGGTTTCCTGGATGCAAAATCCTCCTCAAACTTTGCATCTATGATTACTATTGTTTTACTCTATGCTAAAATATATATCCTATAGGCCTTTGAAGTCCGACTCTAACCCACAACTAAACCCTTTCTGCTAGAAGGCTCCAACTTGGTCCTTTTCTCTACAGGTAAATGAATATACACTAAACAACTAAAGATGCGAAAATGACTCACCTATAGCTTCACACCAATGAATGCCTCGTTTGGTGTCTGTCCTTCAAGATTTTGTGCAAACACCTATTTAGGATGCAAGCTATCATGTTGCACGCCTCTTCCAAAGAAACATGGGCAAGTCCTAATCATGTATCATGGCCCTAGCAACCTCTATGATGATTCTTTCTCTCTACAACTCCATTTTGTTGTGGTTGATATGAAACTATCAACTCCCTCTTCATTCTTGCTTACTTGCAAAAATCCTTGAAATCATTGGAGGTACACTAACCCCCATTATCTAATCTCATAACCCTGATCTTATTTTCTATTTTGTTTTCAACATTAGCTTTGAACTCTTGAAACCTGCCAAAGACTTCATCCTTCGTCTTCAAGAAATAATCAACATTTTGCAAGAAAAATCATCAATAAAGGAAAAATAGTACATACCTCCCAAAATTGATGCTACTAACTTCAATCCACAAACATCTGAATGAATCGGGTTTAGAATCTCCTTAAGCTTGTACTTACTACTTAGGAAAGCAACCTTGGCATGCTTGCCAAGCGCACAGCGTATGCATACTCTTTATTACTCAATGCTAAGATCCAAAAGTCATGTGATTGTCTCTCTCACAATAGGCAACACTCTATACTGCAAGTGCCCCATCCTCTTGTGCCATAACTCACATGGGCTATTACTACTATGACCCAAGGCTCGAACAGGTTCACCCTATAACATGTACAAATTGCCTTCTCTAACCCCAATCACTTGTGCTACTTCTGAGCTAGATTCTTCCAACCTAATAAAGACTTGTGTTTCCTTGAACTCTACTACAAAACCCTTATCTTCCATAACCGAAACTAAAAGAAAAAAAAAATTCTTTAGACCTAAAACAAATAACACATCATTGAAGTCAAAGAGCTACCCGACTCAAACAAGAAGGAAATAGTACCAACACCTACTACAGAATGCTTGGCATCATCACCAAGCTCAAACCCTACTCATAAGTCCTACTCTGTTAAATTAGAAAACAACCGTTCAGTTGATATCATAGGACGAGATGCCCCATTGTCCACATATCACGCATTCCTCAAAACTATGCTAGTAAAAAGGCAAGATACGAATAAAAATTATTTCTCAAACTCAGTAGCAAACTCGTCCTAAGTTTCTACTAAGGTTGCTACTTGCTTCTATTGGCTACCCTTTACCCTTCTTTTATGGACATTGTGATGCATAATGTTTGAACTTATGACAAATGAAGCAATTGATATTACTCAAATCCCTTACCTTTACTGCAACCTATTCCTTTTCCCCTCTTCGTCTGACTAAATAAGGCTAGGTTCTTGTTGCCATCCTTCTTGTTGGCTTTTGACTCCATCCAAGTCTCCTCCCAAATACAGTCATCCCACAATGTTTCAAAATTGGGAAGTTTCTCGCAGGCACAAACACCTTGAACAAATGGTTCCCAAAAACCAAGAATCCATTTAGTGCCATGTTCACCAACTCAGTGTCTTGCACCTTTTCTTCGACTATTGCAAGTTGATCATGAATCTATGTGATCTTCATCAGATAACTAATAACAATATTAAATTTGATCATCTCTATCGATTTAAGTTTGTTCTGCAAGATCATTTTCGTATTAATGTTCTCACTACTGTATAAGCTTACTAGTGCATTGAACATCTCCTTAGTTGTATTCTTCTCAGATATGTGAGGGATGAAGTGATCTTTAATGGCATCCATGATCATCTGTTTGGATTTTACCTCTTTGTTGTGGGTTGCCAACTGCTGCGAAATTGTCAGTGGTGTCACCGCATCTTTCACGATGTCCCAAAGATCATTTTTTCCCAACAAGTGAGTAACCCTGACCTTCCAAGATAGAAAATTAGAGGCACCACCCAATCTGTCCTCAAACCTGAGGCTAGTTGATGCCATTTCTGATCTGCACACAAACTACTACTCTTCGATCTTTTGATCAAAGAAGCTCTAATACCATGTAAATTTGGAGAAGGGTGGAATCCTGCGTGGTTTAATTTTTCTTCAACATATGAAACCCTAGGTGATTGATGTCATATGCTTCATATTAAATAAATCAGATCTTGAATTTACTCAACAATAACAGTGTACAAATAAAAGATGTATCAATCGCATAGATGGCTGGAAAATACAACGGTAGCATAACAATTAATTTCTCACACACATAAGTAATTACACCAAATCAGCTTTTCATTCCATCAAAAAAGCTTACAAGGAAAACTCCACAGGTTGCCCAAAAAGACAGCATGCATGGATACCAAATAAATGCTCTAACTGAGCCTGTACAACCAGGTAAAAAGCCCAAAAACATTAGAAAATTGTTGTGTGGCCTACAGGATAACCTGTGTGGTCTATCACCCGGATGTGAGTGATTACTATGGAAATTAATATGATAAGACGGGCAGCCGGAGGACAGAATGACCACATGGCCACTTGCGACATCCCCCATGCCAACCTCCGGCGCATTCAAACCAACTTGCAGAAACCATTAATTGTGTCCGAAGGCCGAGGCACCTCCACCATCTTCATTGTCATGGAACCTGCAGAGCATCATGCAATTCTTCCCCCCTTGCTCCATTGCGCTTGCCCTCCGCAAGCCACAATACCCTGCTCTCGCACTGTAACAGAAAGTCGATGCTGGTTGCTAAGTTGTCTTGATCTGGGCAATGGATTTCACTACTCTCATTCCAGTCTCTGCAACTTAAACTAGGCTCAGACCTCCCTTGTTCATACTCTACATCGAAATTCCACCAACCCCTCTACTGTCAACCTTTCTCTCAACCCTGCCATGGCTCGCATCAGACATCGAATGTGAAGCAGACGTGGAGGCACTCGCGAAGGTATCATTCGCCCACAGGCATCATTTAGCTCTGCCACTGCCTCCCCTGACTCCTCCGCTGATAATCCCAATCCTCTCATCTCTCTCTATAGTCGTTACCCAGACACCCGAAGTGGAAGGGGACATGCCAGGCTCCAAGGCACAGGAAGGAGGGATGCTGCAATTCACTCAGCGAATTTCCCCCTTCCTCCGCATCCAGCTCCCCATGTCACTCAATTCTGGTTTCGCATCACTTTAACCCGGCCTATAATTACTGCCACGGTGACCATTTCTTTCTCGGAAGAAATTGAGCCTCAGGCACCTCCGCCCGAACACAAGGACGAGCAGAACAAAGCAACTCCAAGCAACCGCAGTATTAGCATCCCTAGTAATCAGCAGCATGGCATTGGTAAAGCAGACCTGCATGGCAAAGTATTAGCTGCCAGTCAACCAGCTGCAGATGACAAACATGGCAACACAAGGGCCTCGGGAAACCGACAAGGTGACATCTCTGCAATGCCGGTGGGCACAGGTAGCATTGCCGCTGATCACGCTGGGTCTGAGGATTATGGATGGTGTCCGGTCGTAGAGGAAGAGCCAACAAAAGACACCTTGCAACTGCTGGCCAAGTTACGTGGCGAGCATTGAATCCATTTCTGATTAGTTTTGTTACTTGTCATTTTAAATCTTGTTTCATGTTGGGTCTTTGTCTGGTTTTATCCCCAACTTGGGCAACAAAAATTTTGAATTTTGTTCCCAATTGTCGATTTACAGCGGAAATTTCTGAGCTAAGTTTTGGAATTTACAGTTTTCTGGTTAGAATTTTTGAATCATGGAACTACAGCCCCTGCGAGGGTAATTTGAACTGTCCTAATTTTTGTACTCTGACTGGTTTCCCCATCTGGGGCAGTCACGAATTGTGATGCTCAGGTTGGCCATACAACTGACCCAGTGCCGCTGAGGACGGTGCCTCTCTGTACATTATGTCTTTATAAATAGATCAGTTTTACCTAGAAAGAAGATAAAATAACAAAACAAAAAAAACCCTGTGTGGTCTATCCATATGGACCTGTCCATACAATTGTATGTACTTCCGTCTGGCTGTACATAACCGTACAAACCACTGTCTCATACTGCATGGTGCCCAAGAATGCCTTTTCCCTAACTGCCTGCTCTCTCTCTCTCTCTCTCTCTCTCTCTCTCATGTTCAACTGCTCAAGTGTGTGTAGTAGCCTCTACCTTGCCCTGTCTTTATAGTTTTAGCAGAGACGAGCGTTGATAATATCATTCTCGGCAAAATATCGGCAAGGGTCCTGAAAACATCTTTTCGGCAATATCAACAAAATATCGGAAAATATCAGCAAACATAAAAAAATCATTTTTTCAGATTTTTAAACATATAAAGCAATAATGTTATTTAGACAAGATCTTCAAAACATCATGATATTTGGCCAAGATTTTCAAAATATCACAATATTTTTCAAAACTGAAAATATCGCGATATTTACCTGCCAAAATATCATTTGCTTGAAAATCGTGTGATATTCACAATATTTCGCAAAATATCGCCAATATTATCAACACTAGAAGAGACTCTATTTTAAGATTACTCCTAGTCTAACTACCATTTTAAACTCGACTGTTAAAAATAAAACTTCAATATTTTTTTTTTTCTAAAGTGAATTTCAAAATAGAGTTACTTTTCAAAAAATAACATTTTCAAAAATGTCGCAAATTACTTCTAGTACATTCACACTGAACATATGCAGAAGTTCTTATCCGAGCTATTTGAAAAAATCGAGAAAGGGGCAAAGAGCTCACCTGTATGACTTGAATCCTAAAAGAACTAATAAATAATGAAAAACATGGAGACAATAATAGATGGTATGTTTAAAAAACAGTCCCTAGAAGGGTTGCTGACTTGCTACCCAAAAGTTTTACCCACATCATATTATGAAGCTGTAAACCAGATACTGAATTTAAAAAGTGAGGATCATGGGAGATGCAACTAGAAATGACTTTGAGAAAATAGAAAGGTCTAGGACAAACACCTTGGGACAGAGACAGCATCCAGAACCAGTAGGTGAAGTACTGTTACTTGAAGAATATTATTAGGATCGAGTGACTTCAGACAAGGAACATAATGCAATAAGAATACAAAGTGTTGGATCCAAAATGTTTTTAGGGGTCCATTATAAGAAGATTAAAGAAAAGATAAAGATATTATGCAAAGGAACAACATAAGAACAACTCGCCCAATGAAGGATACTGACGAGGCTGCGAGGCATTTAGAAGTGATAACATTAACTATCCAGCGTAGATAGATGTTAACCCAGATCTATTGAGCACTGCAAGGAACCAACAAGAAATCAAATAGTAAATTTGCATATGCTTAATGGAGCCAGGTTAAATGGATACACACTGGTTTATTCATGTCGTCCTTTTTTGTGTTCTTTTTTATTATTGTGATTAGTTTTCTTTTCACTATCATATTGTGCATGTCAACTTTTCTTTCATTTTGAGTATATTACAATCATGTTATTTTACACATCTCATCCATATCATGCTGTAGAGTGCGCTTCACTTTGCAATTAAGATGTTAACCAACCTTAATGTTATTATTCTTATTTTATTATTAATCTATGTTGCCAGGAAACGTGGGTGCGGGGATGGGGACGGGGACGGCATTTTTGGAAACAAGGTGCGTGGGTTCGTCGGGTAATATAATAGTATTAAATTTTAATAATTATATTTTATAAAATATAATTTATAATTAATAATATATATGAAATTTGAATTTGTATATTTTTTCAACTTTAAACAAGAAAACTTTAATGATAACCATTTAAACATGTTTAGTCTCTCCCATATAAAAACACAATTTTTTCATAGAAGATTCTTCTCAACCTGATAGTGGTCTAGACTTTTCTTGATATCTAATCATCCACCTGCCCCATGCATGGTGTGCTCTGTGGTAAAGCAATCCCAAAAAGTTAAAACAGTGGCAGCCTTACCCTTCCACAAAACACGCTTATTCATTTAGGCATATTTTCCTAGTTTTAAACTTAACATGATGTTATCAGAATGCTGTGAGAAATTGGCAGATTTTGATACTTAATTTAGCCATTTTCCAAAATAGACCTTAGCCATTTAACAGCATCAGCTGATTACAGCTTATGGCTGGTCTCAATCCTACTTTCTGTTTGACCGAAAATGTCTGAACCTGTATGTGTGCATTTACAGTTTATAATTTGATGGTTATTAACTTATTTGGCTCGGGAATGAATGTTTCATAAATTCATTCCAAATTGATTTACAAGAATCTGCAGGCTCAAATTACAGAGTAAGAGGTCTCTTTTCCAGTTCTGGTTTCGATGCCATATAATATTAAAGGCATTGAAGATCCACAAATACAGGAGATTCATAATTTACATTGAGATGCTAACAAACCTTGGGCATAAGTTTTGAAATTGTTTTTATAAATTTATAGCATAAACGATAGAACATACCATTGTTATTTAAAATTAACAGACCTCAAGCAGTAAAAGAACAAGATGTTCATTATGAGGAAAGCCCATGTAGATGGATGATGGCACGTTAGGAAGTCCTAAAATAGATAACGATGTTTCTACAAGAACAGCCTGCACAGATGAAGAACAACCTATGAGTACATTGTACTATCAAATTAGAGTTAGAGATGTTTCACCGAGCTTCAGGGAAGTGGGCGGTAAGTTTTGTGGTAGTTGTTGAGACCCACCAAAACTCAGGAGACAGCACTGCCAATGACAGGGATCAGGACCTCTAAATATGTATATATAAAGAGAGAGAATACCAGAAAGACAATGACTTGTTATGAATGGTTAAATCCCAAATAAACATAACGTAACAACCAATTATGTATTATGAAATTGAAAGAGGTGAAGCTTTGAAATTGTAAGAGGTGAATTACTGTTTTTCTAGAGGGATCACTTGTCCAGCGTCTGAAAGAGGTGAATTACTGTTTTTCTAAGGGATCACTTGTCCAGGGTCGTAGACAGCTGGCAACAATAAAATGAATGGACCTAGACATAAATGTACCAAGTTAGAGAACAAAAAAATAGGGATGAATAAAAGGAATGCAATCAAGCATGCAGGAAATGTCAAAAAGCCTTGCTCCTCTTGCAGGTAAACGGGTGTTATAGGCCAACTGTTTCTGTAGGACGTCTAGAAATGCCATTGTAAATTGGAAACACGTGCTTGCAATCTCTATTTCGAACCTTCAAGTACCACAACGAGTTTGTCGGGCTTATTGTAGACCATAAGATACTCTTTAAAGAATATCCTTTTCCTTTCTTTGGTTTAAAACAGACATTTTGTCAGACAGCAGAAGCTTACCAAGTTCAAATTAGGTAGCGTTTCTTCGACCTTCTGGACCATTTTTTACCAGTAAAGCAAGCCTACTGTTATATCATATATGCTGTTTGGTGCAGTAGTACAAGAAGCAGTATCTCAAAAATAAACTGTAACGAAAGGGCGGCGAACAACACTGTTCTAGTGGGAGCGCTCAACTACTTACCCCTTTGTAAAACCTAGTGATCAGGTCAATATGAAGCCCTATCAAACCTTGATGTTTTTATAACCCTAATAAATTTCTGGACTTGAAAGCCCTAGATTCAACAAATAATAAAGCTTACAGTTCAGAATTCAAAAAACAAGGGTAATCGTGTGTGAACCTCATCACATTCCCGCAGAAAAGCTAGTTCTTGATCAGTCTTGTTCCTGAGCTTAGCACGATACTGACAAAACGACTGGAACTGATAAATAAACTCATCGATCATATCCCAGAGCCATTGATTCGGTAACTGCATGTTAACCACGCCGTGAACAATGACCTGAAACAGACTACAATAATTGTCCCAGGATTCGACCCGCTGCTTCAGATTTGGGGACAGCCTCGCATAAAGATGGCGGAACCACATTTCTCTGTAAAGCAAACAGAATACATGATCGTTGTCGACGAATGGAGCAATGGCCTCCACCGAGGGCCACGGAGATTCCTTGAACATTCGTTCGCTCAGCTTCTGGAAGCTGCCCTCGTACATCTGGTGGATTTCGTAGACATTTTTTTCTCTGATATGTCTGTAGAGAAATACCACGAACGTCCTCACAGCGTCTGGAACGAATAGAGGATCGTAGGTGGATTCCTGCTGTTCCACGCCGTCGTCGTAAGTCTCCTCGTAGTCGCGCCCATAGCTTTCGTACGCCATGAATAGATGAAACTGAGCTAATGGGTTGCCTGTCACTGTTGAAAAACGAAATGGGCCGTGCCTTCTCTCTCAAGCTCGAGGAACTACCATGGGGGACGAACAGAACCAGGGTTTCAACGATGTGCCTTCAAACCCTATTCTGAGGTTTTGTTGTATCTACCTGTGCCTGACGATGTGTGATATTAAATTGTTAATTGTTAAAAATAATAAACCCTGTGCACTTTACTGTGCATGTCACTAATTTAGTGGGTCACTAAGTGCAACACCCATGCGATACGTTGTTTCGATTTTGTAGTTGTCGTCATTTATGGCCTCTGTGGGAGGTTTTCTTTTTTCTCTCGAGAAATAGAGGGTGTTGGCATCTGTGGGAGGTTTTCTTTTTTCTCTCGAGAAATAGAGGGTGTCTAGTTGTGTCTAGTTGCCGTAAATTTTTTTTTAGTCTAGAGTAATAATAGAAGGGTGTAAATTTTTTTTAGTCTAGAGTAATAATAGAAGGGTGTTTATATAGGTGTTGTGTGGCTTAATGCTAAGTTTTGTTGGGTGAATGTCATGAAACTATGGTTCAAATTTTATTGAGTATGGTGTCATGTTATGATCTCGGTTCAAGGAGTGGACTCTTCTTTTTCGTGAGTCTCGACTCTTGCTAAATCATAAGATTCGGTGTGTTGTATAGTAGCATTCTCAAATTTCATTTAGTATAATATCATGCTATGATCTCGGTTCAAGTAGTGGACTCTCCTTATTCGTGAGTTTGGACCCTTGCTAAACCATAAGATTTGTTATGTTGTATAGTAGCATTCCCTTAGATTAGTCCAACCAGTTATTGATTCACCATGTGGTAACAATTCCCATTTGGTAGAAAGGCACGCTAAAAATTGCTCCTCCCCTTGTAACCGATTATGTGGCCATTAGCCACGCAGTTAATGAAATCCTATAATCGTTATTGTAAAAAAAAACAAAAATTAGAAGGGTGTTTAGGCTTAAATCATAAGATTTGGTAGCTAAACATAAGATTTGGATGATCTTGTCAACCAGTTACCGATTCACCATGTGGTAAAAAAATTAGAAGGGTGTTTAGGCTTAAATCATAAGATTTGGTATGTTGTATAGTGGCACCAACGAGGGTTGATCCTGTGTCTCCCTTAGATTAGTCCAACCAATTACCGATTCACCATGTGGTAAAAAAAAATAGAAGGGTGTTTAGGCTTAAATCATAAGATTTAGTATGTTGTATAGTGGCACTCTTGCTAAATCATAAGATTTGGTATGTTGTATAGCGGCAGCAACGAGGGTTGATCCTGTGTCTCCCTTTGATTATTCCAACCAGTTACCAATTCACCATGTGGCAAAAAAAAATAGAAGGATGTTTAGGGTTAAATCATAAGATTTGGTATGTTGTGGCAGAGGGTTGATCCTGTGTCTCCCTTAGATTAGTCTCCCTTATCATGTGTCTCCCTTAGATTAGTCCAACCAGTTACCGATTCACCATGTGGTAAAAAAATAAAAGGGTGTTTACTAGGCTTAAAAAAAAAAATTGAAGGGTGTTTAGGCTTAAATCATAAGATTTGGTATGTTGTATATAGTGGCAGCGACATAAGGTTTGGTATGTTGTATAGTGGCAGCAACGAGGGTTGATCATGTGTCTCCCTTAGATTAGTCTCCCTTATCCTACGTCTCCCTTAAATTAGTCCAACCAGTTACCGATTCACCATGTGGTAAAAAAAACTAGAAGAGTGTTTATTCTTAAATCATAAGATTTGGTATGTTGCATAGTGGCAGCAACGAGGGTTGATCATGTGTCTCCCTTAGATTAGTCCAACCAGTTACTAATTCACCATGTGGTAAAAAAAATAGAAGGGTGTTTAGGCTTAAATCATAAGATTTGGTATGTTGTATAGTGGCAGCAACAAGGGTTGATCATGTGTCTCCCTTTGCTAAATCATAAGATTTGGTATGTTGTATAGTGGCAGCAACAAGGGTTGATCATGTGTCTCCCTTTGCTAAATCATAAGATTTGGTATGGTGTATAGTGGTAGCAACGAGGGTCGGTCTTGTGTCTCCCTTAGATTAGTCCAGCCAGTTATCGATTCACCATGTGGTAAAAAAATAGAAGGGTGTTTAGGCTTAAATCATAAGATTTGGTATGTTGTATAGTGGCAGCAACAAAGGTTGACCTTGTGTTTCCCTTACATTAGTCTGTGATCTTGTGTCTCCCTTAGATTAGTCCAACCAGTTACTGATTCAACATGTGGTAAAAAAATAGAAGGGTGTTTAGGCTTAAATCATAAGATTTGGTATGTTGTATAGTGGCAGCAACGAGGGTTGATCTTGTGTCTCCCTTAGATTAGTCCAACCAGTTATTGATTCACCATGTGGTAAAAAAAATAGAAGGGTGTTTAGGCTTAATCGAATTCTAATGATAAGCATCTCATTATGTGTGGATTGGTCAATAAACAGGTTAGCATAGGCTTAATCGAATTCTGATGATAAGCATCTCATTATGTGTGGATTGGTCAATAAACAGGTTAGCCTCGGCCTAGTCGCACGAAAAAATTATTTAATGGGTAATATGTTGGAGTAATTTGGATGAGATCTAAGATCAAATTTTCCACCTATCATTATAACACCAAGATTATATATAAGAGCACCTAGATATATCAATAACTTTTAATGTCCATGGAGAAGGAGGGCACCTATTCTTCAAGCCTTATCACAACTGGCCAAGATGTCCCTATACAATAATCAACCTGTTGTAGTGAAAACACAACCCCCCCCATTATTGATTTGCTCAACTCAAATAATGGGGACCCTTTCTATAAAAAATTTGGCTAAACACCTTTTTGGATTTTTATTTAGTTGATCGCCCTATGCTTTCGTTAATTTTTCATTTTCTTTGGATTCTTGTTAGCTTCCCATTGACGCTTGTTTCACCTCATTTGGTCAACTGGTTTGAAAATGGTACTCCTTTGAAAGTCTGATTATTTATGTAGCCTGGGTTAAAAATGCATAAAATGTACAATATTGCATTTTGTAAATAAATTATTTCAATAATGCATTCATTTTAAATATTAACCCGTAGTGAGTTTTACTAACATTTTTCCATTTTTACTTAAGCAGCCAAATTATTAAGCTTCAAGATTTAAGAAATTTATTCCAATTTCCAAATCAATTACTAATCTTAAAAAACCCATAATATACACGTGGTTGTAGTTTATTTTTATTCTTTTTATTTATTTTCCAAATCGTTGTAGTTTAGAAAATAAAATTCATAAAATAAAACCAAAATAAAGTTGATATTTTAATGTTAAATTTTAAATTAATTAAATTAATTGAGAATTAATTTAATTAAAATAAAATTCAATACATAAAATATCAATATAATAAAAAATATATAATAATTTTCCGATCGCATCGGAGGTTTTGATCGCATTGGGAGTTTTCAAGTGACACATTTCTAAAAAACCCGATAGACTCAATCCTCCCTATCCCGATCATAAAAAAGAATTTACATCGCATCGGAAACTTTGACATTGTGACAAGTTTGAGAACCTCCATACCAACAATTCTCTGATTGCGAAAAGTCAAACCATACTGCATTAACCAAAGGGGCATTAAGGCATAAGTATTATAACGCTTGCATTTGTTTGAATTTCAAAACTCACTCATACTATGAGTGAATAAGTGAAGAAAGGTAAGTGAAATGAGATAGTGTAGGGTTAATTTAATATTAGAAATAATATTTATTAATTTAAATAATAATTTTTAAAATTAATTAATATATGTAATATAATTAATTTAATAAATTAAAATATTAGTTAGATTAATATCAATTGGTTATAAATAGTTAATTATATGAATTATTTAGATTAATTAATTAGTTTAGTTTATAATTAACAATTAAATTAGAATTAATTATCAGATAATTAGAATTTAATTTTTAATTAGAATTTTGATTTTTTACCCCAGCGACAGAAATCCCAGAATTAACTCATCTGCTTTGGAAGCCCATTGAATGAGTTTTACTTCGCCAAATGAGGCCCAGGACAACTCATTGGAAAGATAAAATCAAGGAGAACATTTCTGAGGAGGTTTCACTAATAGATGTAGTCATTTATTGGGTCAAAAATCAGGCAGAAGATCAAGCTCCAAATTTCTAAAACAAAATCAATTTTCTGAGTTTTATTTTCTTCATTTTCATTTGCCCAAGCCTCTTTTAATTGCAGATTCGCTCGTTAATGATATCCTTGGCCAATTAAATCATCACAAGCATCAATAGAAAGCTTACATTTTATTTTCAATTATTTATTTAATTGTATTTGATTGGACTTGTTTTAAAAGCCAGCAATGACATTTTGATTTTATTGTAGCATTTTAATTTATTTTGATTTCTTTTTGCAGGAAAATAGTGGAAGAAATATGGAAAAAAGGATCTCAATCAATAAGAATGCTCCACCCCGGATGCGGATGCTTAAAACGGCAATCAAAGCGATGGGACGGGCGATCAGGGATGGCCACCTGCCCATTATGCGCAAAAGTGTTGTGTCCACATGGAGGAAAGGACATCATCGGCGGCGCGGGTTATGGAAGGAAGGAACGCAGCAAAGGAGCATTAACGTTCCGTTCACCTCTGCATGCGTAACAGGGCTCGGCTCCTCGGCTCCCATTAATGCCACAGTAATGGCGGGAGCGCCTCGAGGCAAATGTGGATGCAATATTTACGACTGCAATATGGGTTTCGCACTGCAAATTCAAGCTTTGCTCGGGTTTCTTTTGCTGCCTCTAGCGCTGCTGGGGATGAGCTCTGGCTCGCGGCCTCTAGTCATTCCCCCAATTGAGGTCGCTCCTAGCATTTTTTTGGTTGTTTGGTCCATTCCCCCGCCTGTCTGGTTGGCTTATTCCCCTACCCGTCTGGTTGGTATACTCCCCCGCTCGTCCGGTTGGTCTATTCCCCCGTAGGTTGGTCTATTCCGCTCGTCTGGTTGGTCTATACCCCCGCCGGTTTTTGGTTTACTCTGTGTTCGGTCTTTTCTCCTACCTACAGTCATGACCCGGCCTCGACAGCGGATGCTCAACTGTCGCGGCACCTCCCGAGGTGGGTCCTCGCGCCCTCTAGTCGACGAGGGGGCTTCCCATCAGTGCCATTGCCCTCTCGTTGAAGGTGCAAGCCTTCTTCAGCCCATTCAATTTCTGAATGCCAACTCTCCTGGGTCCTCTTCCTCGCCCTCCTTTGGCTCAACAATATTCACCTTTGACAGCTCTCTGAACCGTCCCAGGATCAGCGCCCATGTGTTGGTGCTTTTCGTCGAGGAGGCCTAAGAAGAGGGCGAATCCAGTGCCCAACGGGAGACAATGCCAATTGCAGACTCCACGAAAGCCATGGAGACGCCCTCTGCAGATCCCACGAAGGTAACGGACAAGCCAATTGCTGGCTCGAAGAATACGAGGGAGACGTTGTTCAGCCAGGATGAGGACGTCAAGATGGAACCTGTCCCAACTGCTCGGGAGGAGGTCCAAGCACAGGACTCAGAGGAATATGGGTGGTGCAGGATAGTGGAGGAGGTTCCTGAAGATTAATCTGCGGCTTCTTCTCAGGTTTTGCGGCCCGATAATGAAGGCTTTTGTCAATTCTGTTGTTTTATGCTATGTACTTGTGTCACAGTTGCTGAGTCACAGTGTCAACGTTGTAAAGCATTTGTCTATGTTCAGGTTCTTGGACTTTTTCTATATGGTCGGATATTGGTCTGTGTCAAAATGTTTTTGGGCTCCCCTACGCAGGAATAGTTTTTTGACCCCTCTGGCCCCTCTGCGTGGGAAAGCCTAAAGGTCTGGTTCGTCTTCAATGACTACTAATTCTGTTGTTCCACGCTGCATTTAACTCCAGCCAGCTGCTTCTTGTTGTCAGTAATGTTGTAATTGTTCTTTGTTAATGTAAATAATAGAATAGTTTTATCGAGAAAAAAAAAAAAAAAGAATGCTCCAGCAATTGGAGATTATAATTTTTGAGCAAATAAAATTGGATTTCACAGATTTGCCTTCAACAAACTTCCCTCTCAAGAATTCCTTTGCAAATAGTATAAATAATAGATTGCAGAATGTAATTAGAAGTTGCTCTCCTCTGCAATTTTAGACTTCTAAAAGCACTACTGTAATAAGAATATAGAGTTGTAGGAGGGAGGAGAGAAAATCTCAGATCTGGGGATTATTGAGGATTTTTCCTTTGTATCTTGAATTATGTATGAGGGGCAGAGTTTGCACTACTGTGGCTCTAGTTTTGAAGGCAAAAATTCAAGCAATGTAAAGGACTGTTGGAGACCAAGGTCAGAGAAATGGATGCAATAAATTGGTATTTCTAATACTACTGTTTCAAATATCAATTTCATTTTTATGGTAACATGAATGTCTCATTTTATTCATGTTTGTGCACTCTTGTCAATATGGGTAATTTGTCTCAATGTTGTTATTATGTATCTCTGTTCTTATGGATTAAATTCTGATTTCTGATTAACTACTTGCTCAAAAATCT
Organism: Pinus taeda; assembly: GCA_000404065.3. NCBI lineage: Eukaryota > Viridiplantae > Streptophyta > Pinopsida > Pinales > Pinaceae > Pinus > Pinus taeda. The sequence continues at coordinate 250,985 of APFE030097743.1, forward strand.
ATTTTATAAAACTGATTTATTAAATAGTAATGTGTTATGAACTATTTCTGCATCTTATTGTTTAATTATTGGATTTGCTGATTTGATAATCAATATCATTTTTGTGAACTACTTCCGGGAATGTTGTTGGTTTATTATTTTAGTTAATAGGTCTCAATAGGATGTGTTTTGGTATCCATAATATCAGTTAATTGAACTACTTCATTAACTTGATATTCATTATAGACAAGACATGTTTAAATCCCAATATTTTAATTATCTTGCTCTTAGTTGGGTTAGATCTATATTTGCCTAGTTAAGATAGGATTTAAATTAGTTTCTTTTGTTTGCATTATAGAATAAGTTTACATTTAGAGTAATTTCTATATTCTTTTAAGTCCTCTTCTCAAAGAGGTAAAACCTTAGTTGTGGCTTGGTTGAATCCAAATCAGCTTAAGGGTCATTCTCTTGCCTGATCAACAAGAAGAAGTGATCTGATATCCCTAACTATTGGTAGTAAAAGATACTGTTGGAAATAATACTGAGAGGGGGGGTGAATCAGTATTATCAAATCAGTAAAACTTTTTCATTTCCATGCTTAGATACATATACGCTACTTCAGTTAGGTGAACCCGCGTGTATACGCGACTGTGTCTAATGCAACTAGCATATATCCAGAATACTTATGATTCAGATAATCCATTATATGTTAATCTTTAGATAATGCATCAGAACTTCATTGACCATATGAATAGTAGACAGAAGCAGTAAAACAGAACAGATCATCACACACAAGAAGCACACATGAACTCCATGATATAAGGTGGAAATCCAATGTGGGTGAAAACCACCTGCTGCAAGTCGTTTCAATCTTCTTTAATAAGAAATTCTTTTTACAATAGTTCTGTACTGGTGCAGACTTATACCAGTACATAGGCTTCTACCTGCAAAAGGCTACAACCTTCTCTCGTTCTCCAGACTCTCTTGGAAGGGAGCTACACCCCCCTTTGCTCTTGTACTAGCCGATCCGCAGACTGCTACTTGCTGAAATGCTCCAACCTTTACTTGTTTTCCAGCTGCTATTAGAAGGGAGCTACCACCCCCTTGACTCTTGTACTAGCTGATGTACTAGTATGTAGGTGCCAACCTACCGAAGGCTACAACCTTCTCTTTCTTCCTCCAGGTACCATGTTTCATCAATTTTTAGACTGGATACACTGAAGCACAACTCTAAAATCTGAAGGCCACGTTTCATCCAATTTTCATACTGGACCCACCAATATCATTGAAGCACACAAACACTAGCAACATAAATCTCTGAAACACCCAATACTGAAACACTGAAACCCTGTCAACAAAAAGTAGTCACCAGAACACAGAGCAGAACACTAAACTCTGCAACAATATTCGAAACCAACTGTATCTTCAAAAATCATAGCTTAAGTGGTATACGCTACTTTGACGAACCAAACCCGCATACATACACGCTTTTACCAAATCCAACCCGCGTACAGATCTATACATATTCAATCATGACTTGCAGCTATTTCAAACTTAAGTTATGCCCAGTTCAGAACATTACATGTGTCAGTATACAGATCTAGAACAAGCATAATCAACCATGTAGAGATAGTTCATTTCAAACCATTTGATCCCGATCTATCCTTAGATCTTGTTCTCCATCAACCGGTGAGATCCCTCCTTAGCTCAGATCAAGCAATGCATCATAACCCATATCCTGCATACTGGATCTCATACTACATTAGATATTCAGGTATTTCTCGTCCCCTTGCCTAATGATCTTCTTCTCCTTTTATAGTCTTAGGCCTTTCACAATACCATGGTCCAAAACCATAACAAATCAATACCATGGACCCAATACTAGGGATCAACACATCTGACGAGATGTTATGGTTCAAAATCATAGGTTCAAGTACCAAGGACTAACTACCATGGACCAAAAGTAAGTTCTCCAACATATACACACTTTTCCTTGCATGAAAGTGCGTGTATACGCATACACGCCTTGGGAACGTCCAACCCGCGTGTATACGCAGCTTCGTCAAAGATTTTCTCTTCATTCTTGTAGTCTGATCATCAAATCCTTATTGCTGACCTGCTGCACTATGATCTGTCATCTATGTGATTTTCCATCAAGGACAACACTTGTCTCATAATGCCAACATTCGTCCCCTTTGGACTTGATGGCAAAACTAACTTGTCATACTTAGAACTATCATCTGATTCCTTTGAGCTGTCCTGCATCCCATGCATTTAGTCACATCTGATATCTCTTCTGAAGATTCATCTAGTTATAACTAAGCGAGATGTTCTTCTATGAGCGGGTTGCCATCAAGTACAACACATGCATCATAATGCCAACAATCTCCCCCTTTGTACTTGATGGCAACAACACCAAATCACTCTCCCCCTTTGACATCAAGGGAAAAGGGCGGACCAAGATATTCACTTTCTTTGATAAACATCTTGCTGACCATACTCCCCCTGAGTACCTGCTGAAATTTCCATTCTGCTGAAGGGTGTTGTTCATGCTCCCCCCGACTATAAGCAAGGTCTGCAAAATAGATGTTCTACAAGAAAGAACATGACTCTATACATCATCAGTGACCTTCCTAGCACCAAAGACTCCTACATACATCCATCTTCCCAACCAAGTGGGGATACACATGATAACACAACAGTGTAACATTATTCATCCCAGGCATAGTGGGAAAACCAACGTAGGCCGTTACATGACCTTGATATGACTGAAGTATTTTATCATCCTTCTTATGCATAAAGGGGTTACAAATTACATCATGTGACCAGAAGAGATAGAGACACACTATTACATCATGAGTCTTGATATGACCTTTACATGAGACCAAACATCTAAATAAGATCATGATAGCCATTAGCAATTATCATACATAATGTATGATCTGCTCCATAAGCATCTTTCAACAACATCTAGATCAGAAATCATGTTCTCCCTCTGTACCTGTTCCATCTATGCCAGACGGTTTATATCAGACTCTTCTCATTCTGAGTTTGGTCCACTGATTTCCTTCAAATTAACATATACGCAATTGTATCCACAGAAACAAGCGTATATACGCGGATACTCCTTATGAAACTCGCGTACAACCATTTCCAGATCAGCAACCTGTAAATGTCCTATGATAGGGTATGTCTGCATATAGATATCAAATTATCATCATAAAATCATTCACATTATATCATATGTGTAAAACACCATAGCCATCTTATCAACATCAAGATCTGCATCATCACTTTGGAAGCATCTGCATCAAACAACATCTGTAAGTATCAACCTGTCATCATATAGGTAAGAACTCATCATCATCATGTCTCTAGCAATGTCACTTTGAGTAATCATTCATGTATCCAACACTATGTGTCTTGAGCTCAAGATCTTTTGTCAATATAATCAACATCAACAATCCTCATCCACATGAGCACCAAGAACTATAGGAATACTGTATCATAACTGTATTAGATGATCTTTATGCACATGACGACAACAACATATGAGAGACTCATCATCAAGTAATGAAGTTGTGTATTCAAGCTTTGTACTTCTCCTTATCCTTATGAAGATCACCATGTAAACACCATATATGCATCATCTAAGAATTAATCCACAAATATGATTTGAACATCAACTATGTAACCCCAAGAATCATATGAGATTTTATCATGGACAACTCATAGCAAGATATATCATTTAGCCATATAAGCATCATCACCAAATATTGTTAACCATAATGCCGACAATGCATTATTAAAGGCATATGCTCCCCCTCAACCTGTGCTATCTGTTAAATATGATCATGCATATATCAACAATAAGCATCAAGACATCATCATCATCAAGTTAGGATCAAAACACTTCTAAACATCTTACAAGTATCAAAACATTTCCACACATCCTCAGTAGACTTTAACTATTAACGAATAGAGAAAATAAAGGACTGAATCATATCAGACCCTTTTTCTTCCTGTCCCTACTGCTTTTTCCTCACACTGACATACACGCGACTTTGCAGTGTCTAACTCGCGTATATACGCAACTTCCTTTTATGAAACTTGCGTATGAGATTTAGGACACTAAGTTGTACACTTTCAGCTCCCCCTGAGTCTGTTATGTCTGTGCTGTGTTGCATCTGAGTACATTGTGCGGTGCCACATCTTTCTGACTGAACTTCCTTCTGCTTCCATATCTTCAAGCGTGATGAAGACATTTTCTCCTTTTGATATGGTGCCCATACTTTGATCCTTCATTCCTTTGATATATGTCCAAGCTTGTTACAGGCATAACATCTTACCTGTTTCATATTCCTTCTGTAGCAATCAACAACTTTGTGACCAAACATATTGCAAGAGAAACAATATCCCTTAAAGTACCTGGATCATGATGATTTTTCTGTGTGATGGTCTTGAACCATTCTTCTTCTGCATCTGGCTACAATATGTCCAAGATTATGACATACATAACATTCAACATTATTCATTGGAGGAGTAAAGGATTTTCTTTGAAGAATTTCTTTCCTTGGTTGTTGATGGGGATGACCTTTCATCTCCTTGTTGAGCATTGCATTAGAGTTCTTATTTTCTGAACTAGATTCACCTTCAATAGATTCATGAAAACCAATACCAGTTTTGATAGCATGAGATCTTTGACTACTAAGAATATCATCCAAGATTTTAGTACTATCTTGAAATCGTAAGAGCTTATCTTTTTCTTGTAATTTATCTTTTAGAATATTTACCTCAACTTGATGTTGCTCTTCCTTTTCAAGATACTGTTTTTTCACGTTTTCTTTAGCATTTCTTTCTTTTTCCAACTGACGTCTTAGTTCAAGAACTTCATTTTCATGAGCTTGGAGTAGTTCTTTATTCTGCTTCTTTGATTCTTCAAGATATTTTTTTAGCGAGCGGATCGTGGCTTTAAGACTTTCATAGTAACTAGATCTATCTCTGAGTTTCTTGATGGTTGTGCTTCTTTCATTGACTTCATCTCTTAGTGATGTTACTTCATCCTGCAACTTTTGATATTTGTCCTTGAATAACTTCCTTACCTTGTTTCCTTCCTCTTTTTGAGCCTTTAGGCTAGTAGCTACTTCTTTGAAAGCACATTCCCTTTTGTTCAATAGATCTTGATGATCTCTAATTTTGTCTATAAGCCTTTTAAATGCTGCCTCTATTTGATATTTTTCTTGTTCACCCATAAGGGAAAATTCAGTTATTTCGCTATCACTTTCATCTTTTCCAAATGGATAGCTAGCTGGAACATCAGAGGATAACAAATTCATACATGATAGTTCATCTTCATTCTGAAATGATTCTGAATCTGATTCTAAAGTGCTTTTGCATAATCCCCAATCGATTCTCCCTCTGTCGTAGTTCTTCTGAGATGTCTTCTTCTGCTTAGGCATATTCTTATTAAGCTTCTTTCCCATTGTTCCACAAATCTCCTTCAAGCGATCAAGCTTCTACCAAAGGACCTGCTCTGATACCAATTGTTGGAAATAATACTGAGGGGGGGGGGGGAATCAATATTATCAAATCAGTAAAACTTTTTCATTTCCATGCTTAGATACATATACGCTACTTCAGTTAGGTGAACCTGCATGTATACGTGACTGTGTCTAATGCAACTAGCGTATATCCAGAATACTTATGATTCATATAATCCATTATATGTTAATCTTTAGATAATGCATCAGAACTTCATTGACCATATGAATAGTAGACAGAAGCAGTAAAATAGAACAGATCATCACACACAAGAAGCACACATGAACACCATGATATAAGGTGGAAACCCAATGTGGGTAAAAACCACCTGCTGCAAGTCGTCTCAATCTTCTTTAATAAGAAATTCTTTTTACAATAGTTCTGTACTGGTGCAGACTTATACCAGTACACAGGCTTCTACCTGTAGAAGGCTACAACCTTCTCTCATTCTCCAGACTCTCCTGGAAGGGGGCTACAACCCCCTTTGCTCTTGTACTAGCCGATCCGCAGGCTGCTACCTGCTGAAATGCTCCAACCTTTACTTGTTTTCCAGCTGCTATTAGAAGGGAGCTACCACCCCCTTGGCTCCTGTACTAGCTGATGTACTAGTACGTAGGTGCCAACCTACCGAAGGCTACAACCTTCTCTTTCTTCCTCCAGGTACCACGTTTCATCAATTTTCAGATTGGATACACTGAAGCACAACTCTAAAATCTGAAGGCCACGTTTCATCCAATTTTCATACTGGACCCATCAATATCATTGAAGCACACAAACACTAGCAACATCAATCTCTGAAACACCCAATACTGAAACACTGAAATCCTGTCAACAAAAAGAAGTCACCAGAACATAGAGCAGAACACTGAACTCTGCAACAATATTCAGAACCAACTGTATCATCAAAAATCATAACTTAAATGGTATACGCTACTTTGACGAACCAAACCCACGTACATACGCGCTTTTACCAAAGCCAACCCGTGTATAGATCTATACATATTCAATCATGACTTGCAGCTATTTCAAACTTAAGTTATACCCAGTTCAGAACATTACATGCGTTAGTATACAGATCTAGAACAAGCATAATCAACCATGTAGAGATAGTTCATTTCAAACCATTTGATCCCGATCTATCCTTAGATCTTGTTCTCCATCAACCGGTGAGATCCCTCCTTAGCTCAGATCAAGCAATGCATCATAACCCATATCCTGCATACTGGATCTCATACTACATCAAATATTCAAGTATTTCTCGTCCCCTTACCTAATGATCTTCTTCTCCTTTTATAGTCTTAGGCTTTTCACAATACCATGGTCCAAAACCATAACAAATCAATACCATGTACCCAATACTGGGGATCAACACATCTGACGAGATACTATGGTCCAAAATCATAGGTTCAAATACCAAGGACTAACTACCACGGACCAAAAGTAAGTTCTCCAACATATACACGCTTTTCCTTGCATGAAAGTGCGTGTATACGCATACGCGCCTTGGGAACGTCCAACCCACGTGTATACGTGGCTTCGTCAAAGTGAACATGCGTATATATATTTTCTCTTCATTCTTGTAGTCTGATCATCAAATCCTTGCTGTTGACCTGCTACACTATGATCTGTCACCTGTGTGATTTGCCATCAAGGACAACAGTTGTCTCATAATGCCAGCAATCTCCCCCTTTGGACTTGATGGCAAAGCTAACTTGTCATACTTAGAACTATCATCTGATTCCTTTGAGCTGTCATGCATCCCATGCATTCCGTCACATCTGATATCTCTTCTGAAGATTCATCTAGTTATAACTAAGTGAGATGTTCTTCCATGAGCAGGTTGCCATCAAGTACAACACATGCATCATAATGCCAACAGATACATCATAAACCAATAGCGATAGGGAGAAGGTAACTGGACCTAGTTAAACCAGTCGGAGCCACCACACCAAACAGAAAAGGAGTTGCTTTAAGGTCCGGACCAGGTGGTTATCCCCCAGTGTTGTTGGAGCGATTTTCGAGGCATCAACACACCCTCATAATAGTATACTTATAACGTTGACTGATCATGACTCATGAGATGAAAGGGTTTGTGCCCCTTAACTTTTCATTTATTCATTGAATTATTGTTATTCATAACTATAATTATGCTCATGAAAATGTTCCCATGAGAAAATATTATTTTATTGTCAATGAAGTTGAGTTCAACCCTCCATAAAGAGTAGCCCTTCCTCATTTGTACTCATGGTTGGATTTTTAGAGCTTCGACTCCTCGAAGCTAAATTGACATATATTTTCGACAACATATGGATTTATATGGTTATGTTGGTGCCAATTCTTGAAGCCTTTCTATCTTGGTTTATATTCGTTGCATGAAGATTGATTGTGACTACTCAAGTCTTCTACAAGCTAACTAGATCAATCCATTGAAAAGAAACTCTACCATTGGAGAGAAGGTAGTTTGGAGTTACTCCTCTCCTTTTTCCTTTGATGCTTTGATAATTATTTGAGGCCTTGCTTTGTACATCCACTTTTAGAAACCCCAAAAAGGGTATTGAGTGTGATTATGAACCTATAGTTGATCTTCTTGGTGAAGGTGCTCCCTTGAGGATCCCTCATTGTAGGGCCTTGATCTTCATTGTTTATCTTGATTATATAAATGATCATTTTTCCCTTGGGCTCTAATCTCTTTATCCTAACCCTTGAATAAAATAGAACAATTCTAAAGAGGAGTTTTCTTCTTAACCTTATAAGCCCCCTTTGTTTCACCTTGACCCCATTGTCCTTGTTGGATTTAGCACTAATCTCCACTTCCTTCCATCACCTATTTTATATAAAAAATTATTGTTTTGCTAAGGCTACTCACTTGATCTTTTGCCTCATTATTAGCTTTAATAAACCTACTAGAGATACCACTTTTGAGCCGTAGGAGAGCAAACTTAAAGTGAAGAGGATAAGTTGCTTATCTAACAATGGTGACCATCCTAGTACTTTTCTCTTGGGTTGTGCCTTTTTTATTAGGGATTTTATAGTTAAAGTATGATTTGGAGTTAACACGTCGCTTACCCTAGCTTTCCCTAATAACTTAAGCATTCAATTCTCTTAGTGGTTATCAAGTGATAAATTCAATTTCAACTCTTCCCCTAAATTTAATTTTTGACCAATTTTAAAGGTTCTAGATCTTTCTAGAACCTTATAGAAGCTTCTGTTGTGGGCCTCACTGGATACTTCACTTTTCATGACATTTTCACCACATATGCCTTGGTTGTATCCATATTGACTAGTTCACATAAGTTTGGAGATATTTTCCTAAGAAAGTCATTAATCAAGAGGTTCTAGAAGCTTCCATGGTGAGCCCCACATGATCCAAGGATGCTCAACAAAAGGTATGCCCTACATTGGTTTGAAAATTCTAGTGTTGACATAATAGTGGAAAATCAGTGAATTCAATTCTAGTTGACTTCACTTACACTTTAGTTCATCCCAATTCATGTTTGTGCTATTCTACGACGTGGTAGATAAGTGGAGTTAAATTCCAATTGACTTCACTTACACTTCAATTCAAGCCAATTCAAGTCTAGTGTTATTTTGGGAGGGAACCACAGTTAGGGAGTGTTACCTGGTAGATGTACCTAGAAAATAAATGAAGAAGAAAACCAAAGTTGGACATGGCACCAGCCAATTTTTTCAAGTTCAGAAGTCAAGGAGAGCAATTTTCCCCTTCCTCTCTCTCTCTATTCTTAAATCTTCTTTCTTCATGCAAATTCAATACCCCTATGGAGGAGTAGTAAAAAAGGGCACTGACATGATGAAATTATGTAAAAGACATAGACTCTTGTGACCTAGTTACTAAGGAAGTTGCTTCAGAGTGTATTTTCACTTAATTAATTATTTCTACATTTTAGCAATAAATAATTAATTGAGTTTTTTCACTAATATCCTTCAAAGCTAGAGTTTTTATGAATAACTTGGCCTTGAGTGTGTTTTATAAGTCTAGGGTAAATGTATATTACCATGCTAGGCATTATCGCGAGTCTCGCAAAATTTCATTATGTTTTAGTTGTAATTTTTAATAATTAAAAATTTCCCAAAAAATGGGAATTTTTATTAATTTTTATGTAACAAATAAAAAAGAGGCATTAGGAAATGTTCTATGGCATGTGACTCCTCGTTTTTAATCCTGAGAGTAGCAAATTTATCCTAGTATCCTCTTTGGGGTGGAAAATATTAATTTTCCCTCATAAAAATCACTTTTACTAAAAAAAGTGAGAAAAAGACACAAAAATTAGATAACTAATAAATTAGAAACATGCCAAAAGCATGTTTCTAGTCAACTACCCTCTCGATCAATTAAGTGAAGTGACTAAGCACTCGAGGATTGGTAAATTCATGTGAGAGGTCAACTTAGAGGCCCACATGGAGGGTCAAGTTTTCTCATTGATGGAGGCTGAGTTAAGCTGCCATCAAGTGTGAGTTTAATGGCCAAATTATCACATGAATTGAGGAGGATGAACTTGAAGTTGTGCTAGTTGAGTTGAGTGGGAGTTCACTCCCCCTTTCCCCTCACACTTGTTCATACAAATGCACACTTGGGTTCATACACAACTCCTCTTAGAATCTCCACCTTGCTACCTGTGAACTCTTGGGTCTTCATTGGGATCATAAAATTATTGCTACTTTGTAATTGTATCATCTTTGGTTAATAAAAGAAGGCTCTAGAGGCTTATGTTTGTAATGTCCCTTCCTACATTAATCTATCCCAAAGTATATTTATCAAAATTGACATTTTTGGTAACCATGGGACCCACGAAATTTTGGGGAGAAAAACTTGGGAGAAAGAGGGAGGCCGAAATAATTGGTTAGTGGAGTGCGGGGACCACACATACAAGGAAAAACATACTTGTCTAAGGATAAATTCAAATATCATAGGAAGGGAGGTCGAAAATCTAGATGGAGGGGTCCACGTGGGAAAAGGAAGCTCACTAATTATAAATAGTAGGGGCTCTACCTCATTTGGGGTCTTTTGTCAATTGAACTCACTCTTGTTGCTTGAGTTGCTTAGTTGGGTCACTTGTTGCTTAGCACCTAGTTTTCCAAGTAGAAAACTCAACCTTTCTTCAGGGTATTGTTACAGATCCATTTGGGCACATCACTCCCATCATCTAGATTAGTGTTTTAGGGCTCATCAAACCCTAATTTCAGCTACTGCATGCCCTAAACAAGTCACCCTTTTGAATGCCTCCTTCCCAGATAGTTTCATGACATGAAGACATCCTGAAATAACCTCTAGAGGGAGCAGCAAAGGTAGGCCCATGTAAGGGTGTGTTGCAGAGCAGTTGAGTCCATGCCAGGGTGCTCTACAGAGCACTTAGGCCTCCTTTCACCTGCATTGGGCGTGTTTGAGCAAAATTCACATAGGGTTTGGGGAATATTCTTATTTTTTGGAGTCATCTAGAAGGTTCCCTCACTTATCAACTCCTATGAGCTCGAAAATGGATCACGAATGAGTTAAGATGCGTCCTATCCTCTCATCCCTTCCTCCATAGAACTAATTATAAGTATGGAAAGCCATTCAATACCACCATTTATGATAAAACCTCCTTCATCTCCCTCTAAATTGACCACTCATAGAAGTGACTAGGGGCTGGACTATGTTGAATTGTAAGGAGATAATGTTGCTACGAGAATTGGCTTTGAAGCAAGTATTGTAATGCTACAAGTTTGTCATGATTTTCATGTGATGTGGATGGGATCCAAGCTGAAGGAATGACTTTGAATCAGACACAATGGTTGTAATTCCTTCTTTTATTCAATAAATTATTTGAACCTTTCTCCCATATGTTTGTACTGTCATATGATGCTTATATGTGTGAAATGTATCTGATTCCATTTATTTGTATTCAATAGGTCTTTTGCTTTGATCAGTTCTTTGTCTTCTGTTTGTGTTTACAAGTACTTCTCAAGCATGTTAAGTACGCGAAGGAGCGACAAGATCGATACAAAGGAGACATGAGGAAAGCGGAATTACAAGTAGGTCTTCTCATCTTCTTTGTCTTATCTATTTCTTATAGGAAAAGGCTAAAATGCTTTAAACTGTTGTTCTAGATATGGCTACTTATCTAGGGAATTAGTATTTATCCGTAGATACCAAATTCTCCAAAAGAAATTGGCGACTCCATTGGGGAACGATCATCGTTCCAAGTAGCTTATACAAATCCTAGGACACTCTAGTAGACCTTACTTCCTTTCATTGATTGTATTTCAGCCTTGTTGATGTGTTATTTGGTAAAAAATTGAGGTTAGATGACTCTTGAGTGGCCTCTCAGGAATCAACGCAGGCTTGGTCAGGGGGCAGTGCTCTGTAGAGCACCCTTGAGTGAGAGACAATGCTCTGCAGCATAGGTAGGCCCTCTTTGACCTGCGCTGATCCACCTTAGGGAAATTTTTCGCCTTTGGATTGGGTTTTTTCTCCAAATTTCTTTCTGTTTATGCTTGCTGAAAGATCAATGATTGTAGTATGTCTATGGAATCAACTTGTATTTCCTCTTTCCAGCCCTAATTTGACTTGATTGATTAATGTTTCTTAAATGATTTCTTTTTCATTATCTATTCATTGTCAAAGTTAGATTATAGTCGATTAATATTTGTTCGAAATAAATTGTGGTAAAAGTCTTCTTTTCCTTCGAAACTGAACTGTCGTAAAGTCTTCGTTCTTATAAAAAGATTGATTGATTATATGTGCATTAGTTTCATTTTTGTGCATTATAACATTAAGGTATTCAAAAAGAAAAACTTGCATCGTTCATATTGTAGTTTGTGAATTCTTGAAAGGAATAGCTAGGGAAATTGCATTAGATGTGATTTTTGCTCTTTGTCAAAGATTTGATTTCTCTATCCCTACTAGTTAAGGTTTCCATCGTTCAATTGAATGAAAATAATTCTTACCATATTAGTTTCATTTTAGGAATTGCAAACATACATCACGTGGTGAACCTTGAAAGGCAAATTCTAAAGAATATCAACTTAAAATTAACATCAATTTATCTAATGGAGCATTCTCACCTAATGAAAAACATTTAGTGGTTCTAGGCTAGAGACGTGTTTTGGCGTCGTAGAACAAAGCGGTTGTTGCTAACTTGTTTGTAATACATCCTGAGTGTGATACCTCATTCCACATATGTGAGTATATCGTAGCTCGTCCACATACCTTTGGGTATATAGGGTAGTGTTACAGTACGTAAAGTATATGGGAATGCTCTCACTGTGTAGTTTTGCATTAGACAACGCTTATACGGATTGGGGCTCCACGTACTTTCGGGTATATATGGGAGGACAACACTATGTTGATATCCATACTTAGGTAACTAAGATGGTCGCCTTGTACACTGTGATACACCGAACACAACATTCAGGGAGATTACCTACCCATACTTCTCAGTTCATCGGGAGGTATTCTGCAGTTCACAGTTGCTTGGTAAACCTTTTGACTAGATTATCGTTATTTTGTTTTGTTATGTTACTTTGATTAAAATAAAATTAATTTACCATAGATAACATCCTCCACGCTCACTCCTTAGTTGATCTTAGGTTGAAACATATGGTGACAAATCCAGAGTCCACTGATCAAGGAATTCCTTTTGATAGGAATCCTAGTCCTTTTCCTCCTTCCGGAAATATTGTTTCTCCTTATATGGCTACATTATCCCTACCTGGATTTGACATTGGCTTACCAGTATGGTTGTTTTCAACCTCCTTTGTTCAAAATATCGTGATTTCTCTGCAATCGAGTACACCTCCATCTGGATAAAATCAAAGTCTGGTTGATCCTAAAGTTGACCCTTTGCCTTCTTCCTCGGTTGTTTCTTCCTCTCCTTCTTCCTCTTCACCTGGTGAAAGTATTAGTACTAGTAACCAGGTGGCTAAGAAGAAGAATAAAGGGAAGAAGAAGAAGAAGAAGCTAATTCAGTAGGGGGGCAACCAAGCAACCATTGCTTTGAATGCAACATCTGAAGAGAAACCATTCATTAAGCCTCACAAAGTTCAATATCCATGCAAACTTTGTACGTGAGACCATCTTCTTTGAAATTGTCCTGATATTCCTCAGATCTAAGAAGAATGGTCTTGTTGTTCACTTCATCCTGTGTCATCAACTTTTGTAGATCATGCTGGTGACACACCATCAACTAGGGGTAGTAAAGTTCATGGAAATAAGGGTAAAGTTAAGTTTCCCTGTGGGTTATGTGAAGGGAATCACCCCATTCACCTTTGTCCCTATTTGGATGAAGCCAAAAAAATGTTGGATAATCGTCATGCTTCTCCGTAGTGACTTCCATCTGGTTACAGGAGACTCTCCCTTAATCCTTCACTAGTTGATGAATTGAATGACTCAAATCAACCATCGGTCAAACCCATTCTCTGTGAAAGTGAATCCTATGAGTCTATACCTGACCCAAATCAACAGGTCGAGGTAACAGTTGACCTGATTCCACCTTCAGTTAATCGTACCTTTCTTGTAGAGAGTGAATATGATACCACTCATGTTCTTTTCGTTTCTTCAAATTCAAATGAGCTTGGGGGCAATCCTCCTGTTCCATTAAGACAGGAGGAAAATCCTCCCATTCTTGTAACTCAAGGGGTTAATTCTCCCATTTCTACGGTACCCCCTCCAAGTAGTCTAGTCAGTTCCTTTGATTGGAATCGACTGAAAGAATTTCGTCTTCCTTCTTATGTGACTTTCCAGGTCATAGTACAAGTTTGTAATATGATTATACCTGGCACTATTATAGATGAAGGTGCATATGTTAGTATCCTTTCCTCCACTACTTGGCAGACACTCGGTTCTTCGCTGCTTGTGCCTGTTACCTAGAATCTGTTGGATTTTAACAGAGGAACCAGTCAACCATTAGGGATCCTTCCTTAGTTTCCTATTACTTTGGGAGGAAAAATCATTTATCTGAATGTGATGGTAGTCCTAGGCCCTTTATATTACAATTTACTTCTTGGGCGTGACTATGTTTTTGACATGGGAGCTATTGTTTCAACACTCTTTCGAGTGATGTGTTTCCTACATGAAGGAAAAATTGTCAATGTTGACCATCTTTCATTTTCCGATCCAAATATGGCTTCCTGTCAACCATCTTCCCTAAATGGTCCTTTTGTACCAATGGTATCATCCCCACCATGGGTTAATTATGTGGCAACCCGTTCCATGCCTACATCAACTAACGATCAATTCAGTGATGTTGTACATTATGTACTGGGGGCATTGGAACTAGATCTTGGATTCCTTGCTACAGATCCCTTCCAGAGCATTGTTCTCCCATATGATGAGAACCTCTTGGAAGTCATGACCTCTTATGAGTCGTGAACAAGGAATATGAGGATAGTTCTTTTACTATGTCAACCTCATTAAAAAATGAAACATCTCCCATGAGGACAATTCCTTGTCTTGTGTCAACCTCGTTAAAAAATGAAACAAGGAGAATGAGGAAAGTTCTTTGTCTTGTGTCAACCTCGTTAAAAAATGAAACAAGGAGTATGAGGATAGTTCCTTGTCTTGTTTCAACCTCGTTAAAAAATTGAAACAAGGAATATGAGGATAGTTCTTTTACTGTGTCAGCCTCATTAAAAAAAAAATGAAACAAGTCTCAGAGGAAATTTCCTTGTCTTGTGTCAAGTTCGTTAAAAAATGAAACAAGGAATATAAGCAGAGTTACTTGTCTTGTGTCAAGCTCATAAAAAAATGAAACAAGGTCCTGTTGTGGCCACCAACAACCCCCCTTTTTATTTAGTGTTGTGACTAATACTAAATAAATCGGGACCCTTCGCTAAAATTCAAAAAAATCAATTAGTGATTGTATTTCCTTTTCAATAAAACTTACCATTGTAAACTTAAGAAAATACCTTTGAAAATATCTAAAAAACTTAAGTTTTGTGATGAGGGAAGACAAAATCACTCCTTAAAGGATATCGTATCGCAGAAAACATAACAACATGCCTACTTACAAGATAAACTCTAAAATCGTGAGAATGCAATGCGAAATTGCATAATGATAAACATATATCGCATCACAAGCCTTAGAAGCACACTTATAATAAAAAACTGTAGAAAACGCCGATATGCGATAGCACATATCGCAAAATCGCGCCTCGCAAGAAACTGCTTAACACAAAACATCTGATATTGCGATTATGCGATATTGCGATTATGCGATATTGCAATTATGCGATGTTGCGACCATGCGATACTGTGAAATTGCGATAATGTGACAAAACGATCTTATGATAGGATGACAGAATGATCTTGCGATCTTGCGATTATGCGATGCAACGATCTGCGATATTGCAAAGGAAATCGCAAAATCATCTCATCGCAAATTTTTCTGGTTCATTATTCAAGGAAAAGTGTTTCCATTAAACGAGACTGGTTATGTTCTTTAATGCTCATTAATGAAGTAGTTGCCTGTATTGGGATCTTCTTCATCAATATCACCCTCTAAGCATTAAAATAAGATAGAAAAATCATAGCATGTCAAGTCAAGTTTTTGTTTGAGTGATGTGTATTTTTTTAGTAAGCTCATGATAGAGTAGTTCAACAACCAATGGCACTAACATCATGGTACATAGAGGGCTTGGTGCTCTTGATTAAATACTAATTCCATACCCTCGTACATGAGAAAATCTAATGTAGTGTTGCAATCCCCCAACCTTGAAATCCTAGAAAATTGTTAAGTCTACTGGATTTTGATAAATCTAGTTTTGAGTTTATCAAAGAGACAGTTCACGTAAGGTGGCATATTTTTAAATGTCTTTGACAGTCAAAGCATTCTCGTCGTTATTTATTATCATTATTCTCACCTCACTTGTAAACTGCAGGAACGAAGGACAAAAGGTTATACAAAGCAGTGTATAGGAAGCTACGGTGAAAATAGGCGAGGCTTTGATATCTGAAGACAGAGAAAAGGCACCCTTGCACAAAGACACAACATGCAATAGAAACGTGGGTATTTTCACCTGGGAATGCATACATAATTTACTTGAGGAAATAAATCCTAAAGTAATGGGATTTACGACTACTACAGGCTCATCAAGGTCATCTGAATCATCAGTTGCAGAGTTAGCTTGTTCATTCCTGCACCGGAGAGCGGCAAGGCCCAAAATTCTCCCCTTCACAGAAATCGTTAAAGGAATACTAGACAGCGTTGACATCAAAGACAGGCAGTTTAGGGCTCAAGTTCAAGAGCTCTCGGAATCATTATTTTCACAAAATTTCAACTTTACATCCGCTACAAGAAAACACACAAGAGGTGAAAATCGCACTAAGGAATCCCGAATTAAGGAAGAAAGGCAGTTTCCGATGCGCGATTAACGCCTAGCGCTAATTGCTGGGTAAAAATTCTCGAAATGGAAAGCCTCTAATTTCTCAATCTCCTGTAAGCCCAGTACCGAAAAGATGGTGCCAGCTGTTATCACTGAAAATATTTCAAAGCAAAAAGGTTTGACAGCCTCATTCCATGTTTTAGAAGTCTTACCAGGTGTTTATAAGTCATATCTCACATCATGTTGAAGAAATTTTGAAAGTAGCTATGAAATCACTGAACTAGGTGTTTTCGCAGCGAGCTACGAAACCCATGTAGCAGCCTGTTTTATCAGAGAAAAACTGTCTTTACTAGTCAACTTACAAAAGCTTTTCTGAGCAGCTTAGAACTCCATTTTGCAAACTGAAAGAGGTTTTTATTCCTAACATGCTACACTACAAAAGCCTCCTTCAGTTTCCTCAAATTCATTCTGAGATGGGAGAAACGGGTGACCAAAGTTGTGCTACAAAACTGCTGTAGGTACAGTCTTTCAGAAAACGGATTTTTCCTGTTTGCCACGTGTTTTTAAAGGACAGTTTCTGGACAGCTGGAGAAATTTTTTAAAAAACCAGGAGAGGTTTTTGTTCTGGACAACATGGGCTACAAAAGCATCCTTCAGTTTCGTAAAATGGGTCATGGATAAAGAGATAAAGGCTCTGTCCCATGTGCTATTTTCAGGGATCCTAAACCCTAAAAACAGGGAAACATGTTCCCTAATTTCTAGGGTTTGTCTTCAGCAGTCAGATGACCACGTGGGAGGTTTAACCAAATTCGACTTCATGGATTTTTAGGTGTCAAAGAATGCTTTAAATGTTTAGATATGGTTGTTGTAATCATAATAAGGAGTTACACTCCTAGTTGTATTAGGTCTCTAGGACACCTAGTTAGGTGTCATTTGCATTTAATAGTTTGTTTTATGTTTAGAATAGGTGTCACTGATGGAAAATTCGAATTCTCTTGTTGATGGATGATGGAATCCTAATTGTCAATGCTTTATATAGAGCAAGAGGTTGAATTAGCAAAGGGTTGGAGACTATTTGGCTCAACTGCTGCTTTATGCTATGAACTATAATCAGTAATGCAGAGAGGTTTTCTTGAACAGATATGAGTTCTCATGGAGTTAATCCTTTCTTGATCTATATGTTATTTTGATAACTTGCAGTAGATCTTATTTTTAATACTCAGAATTCATATCTAATGCTCTGACTTCCTTTAACAATAAGATGACTGTGTTTTATATTTGAACCACCAGCACTATTATTGTTCAGAATTCACAACCATGTGCTATGATTTCTTTTAGTGATGGAATGATTGTGTTAAGCAATATATCTCATTGCTATTACTCAGAATTCATAATCTTATGCTCTGACTTCCTTTAGTAATGAGATGAATTTGTCTTTCCATAATCTTGTGAGTAAATCACCTTTGAACTATCAGCAGTAGATTTCATTACTATTACTCAGAATTCATAATCCTATGCTCTGACTTCCTTTAGTAATGGAATTATTGTGATGCCCTATTTCCTTAAGTGAATTATCTTTGTTTGAAAACCCTATTTGCCTCAGCTTTCATGTCAAGAAACCTTGCCACTGAATTTATTGACTTGTTGACTCCATAGCCCAATGGTAGCAAGCCTTTATCTTTTCAACCTACAAACACACAAACCCAAGATAGAGTTAGCCATCTATATTATCATCAATCAATATCATTAATCCTTTGA
>APFE030097743.1:271804-282843 GCA_000404065.3 Pinus taeda
CAGCAGTAAATTTCATTACTATTACTCATAATTCATAATCCTATGCTATGACTTCCTTTAGTAATGGAATTATTGTGATGACCTATTTCCTTGAGTGAATTATAATTGTTTGAAAACCCCATTTGCCTCAGCTTTCATGTCAAGAAACCTTGCCATTGAATTTATTGACTTGTTGACTCCATAGCCCAATGGTAGCAAGCCTTCATCTTTTCAACCTACAAACACACAAACCCAAGATAGAGTTAGCCATCTATATTATCATCAATCAATATCATTAATCCTTTGAGAGAGCCCTCTCAGGCTGAGGAGGCTAAGCCTTAGCTAAAAGATTGGTTTGAAATAGTTACACTAAGATAGTCTGATCAACAGCCTATCAGGGACCTATTTTGGTGATAACACCAGCACTTGCTGATTCCATTTTTGCAGCACATTTAAAGGCTGAAGTCAACCAACTGACTCTTCTCAAGCAAATGCTAAATGCTTGCGACATTAAGAAGAAAATACAGAAATAGTTAGTTTTAGATTTAATTTTAGAAATAGTTTTATTTTATTTTCCCTAGAAAAAGGACGGTCATTTAAACTGTATCCTAAATTTTTGTAAATAAGTTATTTTTAGACATTGTTAGTAGTATTTAAACCCTTCTCATGCATTTAGAGAAGGGTCCATAAATTTATCAAAAACTTGTCCTTAGAACATGCACTTTTGCACCCTCCGAGGAGGTTTTGGTGAATGAATGGAACAAGATTTATTGATTTTTGCATCTGATATCTGCTACTGATGTTGCACTTCTGTACTCTTAGTTGATGTTGGATTGAGACGAGATAAATCGCTATCGCTTGAAGCTCATGAGTAGAACTAGTTATAAATGGTACTTTGATCTCTTAACTATTTCTATTTCCTGTGTTAAAGTGATATTTAAATTTAGTTATTTATATGTTAATGCTTGAATGCCTGAGTTATAATTTGGCACTTTTGTACGGTGATAGCTATTTATTTATGCTTGATATATGAACAACTTATTATGCGATATGTTTTTCGCAACTGTTTCGCCTAAAATTTTATGCGAAGTGGTTCATCTATATTGAATTCTTTTCTTATAACAGTTGAATGATCTTTATTACCGATTGTTATCTAAAATGATTTTAGATCGCATAACAAAAGAATCATACCCCAGGTTAGTATAGATTTAGATGTTGTTGCTTTTTTAGAATACAATTACATGTCATTAGATTATAATTAGAAGTAAATCACCTCAATTAGAATCTTTTAAAGCCAGGAACATCAATTAATTTTACACACACACACAAACTAGGAAACTGGTCCCATTATCCCCAGTCGGACCCGCTATACCAAACGGAAAAGGAGTTGCCAACCAAGGTTCGGACTGGGTGGGTATCCCCCTTGTTGTTGACCCGAATTTTAGGGCTTCAACAGGTCCCCTGGAGCAAAGTTCTAAGTCGAGTCTTTGAGTAGATCTCGTAAAATCCCAGTTGAGTCTTTCACTTGATCTCGTATATGAACCTTCATTCCATCCACCTGATAGCCACGAGTAGTCTACTTAGGTGAATGCAATGAAGCTTGGGGGACATGCACCTAGAATCGAGTCATCATGCTGGGGGCATGTAAACCAATCTCAAGCATAGTTTTTTGGTTCAAGCTTGTGTAAACATGAAACTGAATCCAAGCATAAATTTTCGTTTCAATCTTGTGTAAACATGAAACTGTATCCAAGCGTATTTTCCCATGGTTCAAGCTTGTGTAAAAATGAACCCATCTCCATTTTAATCCTCGTGATTACCATTCTATCAGCCTCTTTCGTTGAATGAGCCTTGGTTATTTTACCCTTTTTTGAGGAACAGTTGCAATGAGTGGTCTTATTAGCCAGCCTCTTCACATAAATCATCATGTTTTGAGAAGTTCCAACATCACTGGAACCAGTTGCTATCCCAGACACCACTCGTTCCTCAAAGTGGAGTCCTCTTTAAGCTCTTTTCAAGCTCCCGAAATATGAAAAGACTGCTGAGCGCTTGTCCTTTTTAGCTCGTTAACGGATTGGAAATGAAATCTGCTCAGTATAAGTTTAACCCTTTTTCACGCTGAGACAAATTATTTACGAAAAAGGAATATGTTGATTGAACATAATCAATAGGTTCTCTCTCGTATTGTTTTACACTTTTTCGGACTTGAGAGACAAATATACGAAAAAGAACTTATGTATTTTTCTTTTTCTCCCTTTTCAAACTCTATAAACATGAAAAAGACTGAGTAATCTTTGTCGTTAAACTCGTTAAAGCATCAAATAGTGACAAACTTGTCCATCTAGACAAGATTGAGTTTCACCTTCACTAGACTCGTTAAAACATCACATAGCGATGGATTCACCTGAAGGGTGGAATTATAAAACAAGCATAGGTTATCCTCCTCAAGCTTGATAAAAAAATAAAGAGGTACTGGTCAGCAATGACTGGGGAAAATGGAAAAAGGGGAAAACAACTTTATGGTAGCAGGTCGATCTTGAACATGACACTTTCACTCCATCACCATGACTATTTGGGTTGGGTTATCAGCTTGATGGTTATCATACCGTTGGTCCATCATACCATCCATCACTTTGTTTTGGGTCAATTCTACCAATTCATTTCAGTGTCGCCGACATGTTCAAGAGAAGTCATACAGTCAAAATTTATCCTTTGCAATACCATAAACCTTCATTTTCATGACAATCATTCCTGTAGCTTGTGTCGTCAGTCAAATTCTGTCTACAAAATCACTACACTCGTTTCGTGTCGTTGATGTGGGATACATCAAGGCCCTCTTGTGATGAGTCGCTTCTTGTTGACATCAGAAGATTATCCAAGAAGTTGACTTAGAAACACCCTTCCAGTACCTTGAGGCTTGCATACATCAATGGCAGGTTTCTCGCTTCCGGCGATAGGTTGACATCAATGGCCTTCAACCGAAAGACTTTGTATCGTGTTCGACATCAAAACATCTATTCACACTATGCAGAATGTATTGCGGTACATTGAGGATCATTATCATTATCAGTGATTTCTCTCGCGTCTGTTAACGACTTACATCATTGGCTGGTAATCGGATGGTGTCTTCCCATGTTCGACTTCAGATCACATATTCACATGGTTAGACTCATACTTGAGCGAATGATTGAACAAGATAGAAGACCCTAGATCTAGTTTCATCCATCCGGGCTGCGATTTCAGGAGTACTAAATCATATGTACAATGGCTTTACATTGATGGTCATTCCAATCATGGGTCTATATCTATAGATGGCTGTATATGTACATGTGATGAAAGTTTATAAGTTGAGCATGGGTATGCCTTCCCTCAACGGTTCATGTGAAAATCAAAATATCATGATGTGTATTGTAATTGATGCAGGTCACCTTCCACTTTGAAACCTCCTCATCACATCATAAAGCATTTCATTTGACATTTGCATTTTTTTACTTCATGCTTAGGGGGTAGCTATTACAGATCCATTTGGCAACATCACTCCCATCATCCAGATCAGTGTTTTAGGGCACATCAAACCCTAATTTTAGTTGCTATATGCCCTAAACAAGTCACCCTTTTGAATGCCTCCTTCCCAGACAGTTTCATGACATGAAGACATCTTGAAATGACCTTTAGAGGGACCAGCACATGTAGGCCCATGTAAGGGTGTGCTGCAAAGTAGTTGAGTCCATGCCAGCGTGCTTTGCAGAGCACATAGGCCTCCTTTCACCTGCGCTGGGCGAGTCTTAGCAAAATTCACATAGGATTTGGGGAATATTATTTCTTTTTGGAGTCATCTAGAAGGTTTCCTCACTTATCAACCCCTATGAGCTCGAAAATGGATGAGGAATGAGTTAAGATGCATCATATCCTCTCATCCCTTCCTCCATGGAACTAATTCTAAGTAAGGAAGGCCATTCAATACCACCATTTATGACAAAACCTCCTTCATCTCCCTCTAAATTGACCACTCATCTAAGTGACTAGGGGCTGGACTATGTTGAATTGTAAGGAGATAATGTTGCTATGAGAATTGGCTTTGAAGCAAGTATTGTAATGCTACAAGTTTGTCATGCTTTTGATGTGATGTGGATGGGATCCAAGCTAAAGGAATGACTTTGAATCAGACACAATGGTTGTAATTCCTTCTTCTATTCAATAAAGTATTTGAACCTTTCTCCCAGATGTTTGTATTGTCATATGATGCTTATATGTGTGAAATGTATTTGATTCCATTTACTTGTGTTCAATAGATCTTTTGGTTTGATCAGTTCTTTGTCTTTTGTTTGTGTTTACAGGTACTTCTCAAGCGTGTTAAGTATGGAAAGGAGCGACAGGATCAATACAAAGGAGACAGGAGGAAAGCGGAACTACAAGTAGGTCTTCTCATCTTCTTTGTCTTATCTATTGCTTATATCAAAAGGCTAAAATGCTTTAAACTTTTGTTCTAAATATGGCTACTTATCTAGTGAATTAGTATTTATCTGTAGATACCAAATTTTCCAAAACAGGGACTTCGAGTGCCACCATAGGGAGGTTAAATTGTACCACTTTGGAGAAGCAATGGAGGGATTTCAGAGCCTTTCACTTAGTCATTTTCTCAGCTAGTATGTGTTCCAGGAGGATGCAATAAGGGAGTACACAAAGGTCATTTTAGGGGTCTTCCAGGTAGCACTTGTTGGGAGAATTTTGGTATTGGAGCTTTAGTGGGATATCAAAATTTTGGAGGAGTTTCAAAGAAGGAGGTTGCTGCTTGAAGGAAGCATGAATTGCAGCTACCTAGACTAGTGCAAAATCCTCTCACTGGGCACACGTGGGAGATTGAGGAATGAGTTGGGGAGCTAGAGATTGTCGGGAAAAATAAGGAGAACTTTGTGGAAGATTATCTCAGCCTTTTGGTGTGATTTGGAGAGATTTTTCTGTGATTTAAAGGCAGGACATATTTTCTAGCAGCTGGAGGAGGACATGGTATTTGGGGGCCGAAATTCAGGGGTCAAAACCATACCAAAACCATTCTAGGTTTTGGTGGGTTTTTGGTGAGAAGATTGGGATTGATTTTGCAGAATTTTCTAAGCACCAAAGGTGGGGATTTTAGCAGTTTCTTTCCAGCAGACAGTATAGATCTGGGACAATGTAGGGCATCATTAGAGCAACTGATTCTATCATCTAGGCTTGTTGTTTTATCACCTGGGTTTTGTCACACTTGACATCGAGGCAAACACAGGTGCACTCCTTCCACAATATTGTACTATTGCCCCAATTGCTTAATAAAATGCCTCAAACGATTCTTATTTCTAGAGTTTACATGGGTGTTTAATGAGTGTTTGAAATTTCTGGTGTTGTATTTTTTATTTTCTTTGCATATCATTATTTTTCCTAATTAGGAACACTACAGTGGTATCAGATCTCATATCTTGGCTCAGCCGTGGGGGAAGTTTCCTATGAATGAGGAGGATAGGAAAATGTGACTTACCAGAGGCATAGGTACAGGAGCAGGGAAAGAGAGTTGTATATTACACCTGATATAGAGGCACGTGGGAAGGAAGTAGTTGTAGCTGAGATGGGGGAGCCAAGGCATAAGGAAGAAGCAACATTTGATAGCCTCTTGAAGGCATTGAATTATATGGATAAGGTACAAAAAGAGATGTTGGAGGAGATCAAACAACATAATAAGGAAAAGAGCCTTCATCATGAGTTCCTATTTTTTGAGACTTCAGGGGCCTTGCAACAGTATGACCACCCTCACCAGCCACTCACCCACCAGCTTTCGGTGGGCCATCCAGAACCACACTACCTACTTTCCTACCATCAACACCTAGTGAGAATGGAGGACTGGATGACCAAATGCCCATGGGGGATTTCTTTAGGGAGTGGAAATCCATGGGGGGAGATTTCAAAGAAGCCCTTGTCATTTAGAGACTATTTCCAAATCAAACAAAATGAGAAGAGAATGTATAGTGTGGGACCGAGTACACATAACTCACAGTTGCAACATACCATTGGGAGGATGTACTTCCCCACATATGATGGCTCTACCAAGTGTAAAAATCTAGCTTGGGTGTAGAATTTGGATATTATTTCCAGCTTAATTAGATGACAGAGGTGGAAGCCATCAAAATGGCTACCTTGCACTTGGAGGGGGAAGCACATGAGTCATGGTTTCATGGTTTGTCCACATTAGGGCATGCCAGCATGACCTCTTACGAGGACTTCACACGGAGAGTGGTGGAGCATTTTGATAGGAGGGACCTAGAGGCTCACTACAGGGAGTTGACCCAGCCTAGACAGAGTGGCCACCTTGAGCATTACATATACGAGTTTTTTAGGGTTTGAGTTATGGTTCTAGATCTATTTGAGGCTAAGAGTGTGTACACATTCATAGAGGGGATACTTGAGCCATTGCGTGGACTAATGAAGTCACGTAGGCCCTCTACCTTGCAAGAGGCTATGACTTGTGTTGTATATTTGCAACGGGCAATCCCTAAGACTAGGTCACCCATCCCATCACAGACTCCATACCCATAGAAGGGAGGCGACACTATACCCCCACCATAGATAGTAGCCCATGGGCATGGGCAATTACATGAGGAGACTAGGAGAGACCTCTGGAGGAGGAAACTATGTTTCACTTGTCGGGAGCCATGGGCACCAGGCCACCGGTGAACTATGGGCAAGGCCCACTATATTGAGGTATTTTTGGATATTGATTAGGAGGATGATGCAAAGTTGGAGTTTGGTGGGGGAGATAGCGAGGGTCCTGCAGAGAGAGGATCGCCACCACCACCACCACTTGTGGGAGCACCTTTAACACCATCTGGGGGAGTCCTCGCTTCTTTGAGTGGAATTCCCAGATTTTTTACTCTAAGGATACGAGGCATGGAGTAGGGACAAGGTGTCTCATTTTTGGCAGACAATGGGGCCACCCATGATTTCATTGATGCCCAGATGGTTCAGAGGTGGGGCATCAATATAGAGGAGTTCGAGGGGTTCTCAGTTATGGTGTCGAGGGATAGGACTATGCAGTCCACTTGATATATTCCCTCTTTGATACTGACCATGGGGAAATACTGTGTGACAAATCGTTTCTTCATTGTGGATGTATTGGACACCAATGTGGTGACGGGTGTCAAGTGGATCTAATCCCTTTGTCGGGTCACCACTGATTGGGGGAAACTGGAGAGGGAGTTCCCAGGGTCAGATGGAGAGCTGGTAGTTCTTTGGGGCATGCATTCGTACCCTCCACGGACAGTTTCAAGGCATAGGATGGAGACTGAATTAAGGCATGGGGACATGGCATGGGCAGTGGAGATAATGATTTAATAGGTTGGGGGACAATCCACACCACCTCACCCAGACATACAGACCATCTTGGACAGGTACCTGGTAGAGTTTGGGGACATACTACCAGGGCAACCACCTAACAGGGGTTTTGAGCACACCATCAAGTTTGAGCCTAGGGTCCAGGAAGTTATCACCACTCCTTATAGGCATCCTAAGGCCTACAAGGAAGAGATAGAGCATGCCATCAAGGATTTTATAGCATTAAGGCACATTACACTGAGTTCTAGCCCTTTCGCTAGAAGAAGGATGGGACTTTGTGCATGTGCATTGATTACAAGGTGCTCAATAAGAAGACCTTGAAGAACATATACCCCATCCTACGCATTGATGAGATGATGGATGATCTTAGAGGAGCCAAGTACTTCTCTAAGATAGATTTGCGCTCGGTCTACCACCAGATCAGGGTGAAGGATCAGGACATCCCCAAGACGACTTTTAGGTGCCACTATGGGCACTTTGAGTTCTTGGTCATGCCCTTTGGGATGACAAACACACTTGCCACTTTTTAGCCATGCATGAACCATGTATTTCATGGGAAGTTGCGGAAGTTTGTGTTGGTTTTCTTTGGTGATATCTAGATTTATAGTCGGACATGGGAGGAACATTTGCATCACTTGGAGATGGTGTTGCATATTTTAGAGGAGAAAATTTTTTACGCCAAGTTGTCCAAGTGTGAGTTTAGGCTAATAGAGATGCTCTACTTGGGACATATCATTAGCGTAGATGGAGTGAGAGTGCACAAGGAGAAGATCAAGGTGATATGGGATTGGCTTGAGCCCCAGAATGTGACTAAGTTGAGGGGATTCATAGTTATATGCACCTACTACAGGAATTTCATAAAGGGCTTCTCACAACTAGTAGTTCCCCTCATAGATCTGATGAAGAAGGGGGATTTTACATGGATGGACAGGACACAGTCGACATTTGATCACCTCAATGAGGTGATGAGTAGTTTCCAAGTTTTGGCATTTCCGTATTTCACACACCCATTCACATTGGAGTGTGATGCATTAGGAGAGGGGGTTGGTGTAGTATTATCTCAGGGTGGACACCCCATTTCTTTTGAAAGTCGAAAACTCCTTCCACATGAGAGGTTGTATTCTATATACGACAAGGAGATGTTGGCCATCATGCATACGTTGGCCAAATTCTGACAGTACCTAGTGGGCAACATATTCCGGTTGAAGACTGACCACAATAGTCTTCACCATTTTATGGGGCAGTAGGGCCTCAATGACAGGAAGTAGAGGTGGGTCAGCAAGGTGTAGGCCTATGAATTTGAAATTGAGTATGTCAAGGGAAAACACAACATAGTAGTAGATGCATTATCCATGAGGCTCGTGACACTTTCACTCATGATCATTTTCCATGATTGGAAGGCACAGTTGTTGGTGGAGTACCCCAAGGACCAGCGGGCATGCGATATTTTGGAGGGAATTCACACTAATGAATGCTATAGGGTTATGGTTGAGGCAATTTACTATAAGGGGTGTATATTTTTGGTGTCGAGTTCATATTTGAAGGAGAATATTCTCCATGCAACTCATGACTCCCCACTATCGGGACACCAGGGGTCATACATGACAGTTAGAGAGAATTTCACATGGAAAGGCCTCAAAGGGGACGTATTGAGATATGTGCAGTAGTGTGAGGCTTTCCATAGGAACAAGGGGGATTTGACCCATCCAACTAGGTTGTTGCAGCCACTTCTCATTCCTGAGGGGAAATGGGAGACTATCTCCATGGACTTTATCACAAGGCTCCCTATGGTGCAAGACAAAGATTGTATTTATGTGTTGGTGGATCGATTGACCAAATATGCCCACTTCTTTTCCATTCCGAAATGATACTCAACGTCACAGGTGGCCGAGTTATTCTTCATGGAGGTATTTCATTTTCATGGTATTCCTAAGACCATAGCCAGCGACAAGGAGAGTCAGTTCAATGGGGCATTTTGGCAGCATCTCTTCAGATTAGTGGGAAGTGAGCTCACCCCTAGCACTAGTTACCATCCACAGACCGACGACCAAATGGAGAGGGTCAACAAATGGTTGGAGGGCTACCTACGGAATTATGTGACCGGGAAGTAGAGGGCATGGATTTGATGGTTACATATTGGCAAGTACTACTACAACACCACCCACCACATGTCGAATGGTATGTCACATTTCCATGCCTTGTATGGTTATGATGCTTTGTATTTCACTAACATTTTTTTGGAGACTAGGCCAAAGCTTGGATCCAAGAGAGCCAGGATATCCTCGAGTCTCTCAAGGATAATTTGTTGATAGCCTAGAATCAACAAATTATGTATGCAGATTGGCATAGGATTGAGAGGAAATTTGAGGATGGGGACTTGGTTTTTCTATGGCTATAGCCATAAAATTAGTCTACATTGAATTAGAAGGGGGGGAAGAAGCTACAACCATGTTTCTATGGGTTGTATAAGGTGACTAGGAGAGTTGGGGAGGTGGCCTATGAGATGGAGATCTCACCAGGGAGAAAGATTCACAATATTTTTCATGTCTCATGCCTCAAGAAGGTATTGGGGAAATAGGTGATAGTAGCTATGGAGTTCCCTCCACTTGATGATGAGGGACATCTGGTTCAACCACCAGAAGCCATTTTGGAGACTAGGGAAAGGAAGATGAGGAGCATAAATATCAATTATTTAGTACGCTGGAGGAGCTTGTCGAATGAGGATACCACCTGGGAAGGTGAACACATACTTAAGCATCTAGCACTAAAGTTGCTTGGGTACAAGTTGTAGATGATCCTATAGATTCACAAACTCATGTAATCTACTAAAACAAGAGACAATAATCTACTTCTACTCTTTACAATGGAAGCACATAAATATCGAGCAAAACAATAATCGACAAGAGGAAGAACATCAATGGCATATAACACAATAAGTATTCAGGGAAAGCCACAGCACAAAACCCCACTATCTGTATTGCATTAATAAAAAATACAAGATGATAATACAATGCTTGTTCTCACAAGAACAATACCAACACTCAGTAAAATCAATCTCCAACTCAAAAGAAAACTCTTGGTAAAAAATTAGACAATTCTCCAGCTCTCCAAGTCCCTATTTCTTTGCACAATTCCTATGCTTGATTAGCCCATATTAATGGGAAACGAGTGCATCCAAAACTACACAATCCCTTCAAGGTTCAGTTCCTAATTGCATGCACCATCTGTATAACTCAGAAAATTATACAAATAATAGTACACTGTCCCTGCACTGATCCAGGTGGCTCGAGACATATGCAGAAGTCCTAGAGGACTCAGAAAGGGTCAAAATTCAAATTGGTCAGAATGCTCCCAAATGAACACCAGATCGAAGTGTTCGTCACCCTAATTCCAACGATGTGAACGACACTCAAATCCAAGCTCGTATGAGGGAGAAAGAGTCAGTCAAAGTTTTGGTCAAATTTGCCATGTGGGCTAGGTTTAAGTGTCCTACAAATTAACTTAGTCTCGGATAGGGAATATGGCTCCCGAGGAGTGGGTGGATTTGTTGGATACTTAATTTGTCTAATATCCCCTATATTAGATGAAATTGAAAAATGTGGTTGTTATCAAATAAAAAAAAAATATGCTATGAGGTGGTGGGACATGACCCATGCCACCTCCCTTCCCAAACCTCATATAGTTAAAAAATATATATATAA
>APFE030097743.1:290350-302831 GCA_000404065.3 Pinus taeda
ACAATTTTATAATTAAAATAATGGGTCGGCGACCATGACCCCGCCGGACCCTCCAACCACCCACCAAACAACATATCATTATTATGTGGCGGTGGGCGGGCCAGCTCCGGTGGACCCGACCCACACCCCAACGTTAACACTTGCCAATGTTAAAGTGAGGGCAGTGGGGCTTGAACCAGCCCAGTAGGTGTGGTCGGCCCGCCTCGTAGGCACCCTCACACCAACCCCATTTGACAAACATAATCGTGCCATGTGAATCACACCAAAATGTAATGGTTAGCACCATGAAAATCCGCGCCCATATCATAACCACACCTCTATATAAAACAAAAATTATGTATTAATAACGCTAAGTTTGGCATGGGTGGGATTTGATCCCCCGACCCCATGTTTGGCATTGGCCAAACTTACCATTGGCCCAATGGCCTTTTCATTGATATCTCCACCCGGGAAGAATATATAAACCTCACTTTAATTTGCATGGGGAGGAAAGAGGACCGAACGGAGTCAAAACTGAGTTGTGGCAGCGCAGAGGGGTCTGCCTTGGGCACAGAAAACAAGGTAGATGCCTAGAATATTCTAGAGAATATTCTCATGTAGATTCTTTGAGGAATCTTTAAGATTCTTTAGGAGGTAAAAATTCTTTTTATCAGAATGTAATCAAGTTTATAGTCATTTTTCTCAGATTTTCGCAGGGAACACAATGGAGAGGTTGGATTCACCTTTTGAGCAGCATATTTGTAGATTTCTAGGGGAGGAGAATCTTCAAGAATCTTGAGGCAATCTTCCAGATTCCTTGGAGGCTGAATTTTCCCATATTCAAAATGCATCCAACTTTATACTCATTCTTCTCAAAATTTCGCTAGCATCTCAATGGTGAGATCAGTTTTCTGATCTAAGTAGCAGATCTTCAGATGACCTGGAGGAGGGAATATTTGAGGAATCTAGGGGGAATCTAAAAGATTCTTGTATCCCCAGATTTTCACTTTGTCAGAATTCAGAAATTTGACAGTCGATTTTACACTATTCGATGCCACGAATCTAATGGTGTAATCAAATTTTCCATTTGATCATTCCATTTTTCGACCACTTTTCAAATTGGAGTGAAGGTGTCAGCCTTCAATGTGCAAGAAGTCATTTTTGTGATATTCAACGCCACGAGATTGATGGTACAACCAGATCCAACAGTTTATCATCCTCTTCTTCCGATAACTCCTTGATGTGAGGTATATGCAGTGTGATCATGTGCTTCTTTGTCTCTTTGCTTGAGATGCATTGTGGTGTATAGATCCCTATTTGATGTTTGATGTTTGATGTGGGATCTTGTTTTGTTCTTTATGTGAGATGTACTTATTGTCATGTTTTGATTGAGATCCCTTTGTCGCCATGTTGACGGGATACTCATGTGTCACCATGTATGTTTGAATTGAGATCCATTTGATGCCATGTTGGCGGGATGCTCATTATTTTCATACATTAAATTATGTCATGCTAATTGGAGTCCTTTTGTGAATGAGAGTTCCTGCATCGGAACATCTTGTGGAGCCACTCCTGCATGAGGGAATATTCCTTGTATGATAGAGAAAACACATGCATGTACATCATCACTCGTTCCAGCACTTAATGCAGTGGCTTACACCATCTTGACACCGGGGCCCTGAGATGTAGTTCCTCCTGGACGAACTCTGTTATCAATGCCTTGTGTTTTATGTTGCTGATTATTGTCATGTTCCTTCTTCTTTACAACATGCATATATGTTCCTTTATGCTCTTTTATATGAAATTCTAATCACATCACAAAAGTAAAAGATCTTGGTTAAATCTGGGAGTTGAGTCAACTTGGATCATGCACTCTATTCTCAACTTGGTCTTTCTCATAATTGACATGCATGGTTTCTAATGAGGGAATCTTCAGTTAACTGGAGTAGCACTAGTTAATGCATTAGTGCACCAAGTGACTGTTAACTCGCTATTTGTTCCACAAACAATTTGGAACTAATTTAATTGAACTTAACTCAATAAACTGAGTTATCTAATTACAACTCACAATTAACTCACCCTAGACCCCTATAATATAGGGAGAATATAAACATGACTTCAGAAAGACTTCCAACTAGAAATTCCTAAGTTAACTAAGTCAACTCACTAGAGTTAACTATTACATGTTGCTATGAGAATAAAATTTTATTTTATTTCTCAGTTTAATTCAAGGAAAAATTAAACTGGAATTTCTGGATTCTGTTTTTATCATTTCTTGTTGCTATTTTAAACACTCCCTCTTAACAAGAAAGGAATTTAACTCGATCTTGATCCTCAACCTTTGGAATGTTCTACATGCAACACCTCTCTCTAGTGTTGTTGCTCCAGCAACTCTAGAAACAAAAAAACATCCAACCTGAATCAGAATGATGCCTCTGTCATCAAATTCCTTGACTATTATTGACTCTGTCAATTGAAACCTTTTCTCTTCTATTGATTCTACCTTTCTGCATTGTTTTAAACCCTTCTCTATGCTCTTCGTTATCTGACTGCTCTAGCCTCTACCACTTTGATCTCTGACTGCATCAATCACACTGATTCCTCCCGCTACTATGTGCTTTGGGCTCTCGTAGCAAGGTACAATCCATGAGATAAAACCTCTTAATGGACCCTACCCAATTTCAACCTTCTTGGGACTAGCAATTCACATGCCCCACCTCACACCTATAGGTATGGCTGCATGTGCTCCCTCTACCCACTTGGCTCGAAATTCCCCCCTACTAGAGGTCTTTGCATGAGTGGACGCCTTCACTCAGTCTCCTCTCGGTGTCTCCAATTGTGGTTGCTCCACAATTGTTTGAGACTTCTTCTTCTTTGTTTGAGTGGATCTCCCCACTCGGTCTCCTCTCATCTTCTCTGGTTGTGGCTGCTCCACAACTTCCTGAAGTTGCTTCCGAGGCTTCTTCTGGGGCTGCATGTTGAGATGTACTTTATTCTCCCTCTCAACCACCAAGTATCTAACCTTTTATTTTCTCCTCAAGGCTTTGCATGCATCTTGAACCTAACGAACATACAGGTTCTTGACCCGTGCACCGATCTGTTTCACTTGTCCCATGGTGATGTGTCTAAGGAAAACCTTTCCCTTACTCAAAACCACATCATAGCCATGGTTTTCCAGTACCATAATTGAAACACGATTCTTCTTTAGTCCTGGAAGATACATCACATCTATGATCCTGAGAGGGGAGCCAGCCTGCCTCTGAAAGGTAACCGTACTGATCCCGGTAGCTCTATATCTCTCGTCATCTCCAAACTCTATGCTCTGCTTGAGGTCTTTCTCCTCAATTTCTTTAAAGATATCTCTATTCCCCATCATATGGAATGAGGCACCTCTGTCAAGATACCACATGCCTCCCATGGCAGTGCCGGCCATGCATGCAATGAAAGTGAAATCAAGTTCGAATTGTGAAGCTAGAGCTTCACATGTTGCCGCTACTGTCGGCTCCTTCTTGATTGCTTTCTTCTGTGGGCAGTCCTTGGCATAGTGCCCATGCTCATGACAGTGAAAAAACTTGACTTTTGTTAAGTCCATCTTCTTTCTGCCCCCCTCGCCTTGGGACTTCTTTCCCTTGGCCTTATTTTCCTTACTCGCTAAGGCAAAATCCTCTTCCACTTCCTTAGAAGAGGTCCAACCTCTGTTTTTCCTCCTGATCTCCTCCTACATCAAATCCAACCATAGTCGTTCCCAATATAGGAGCTTCTCCCAACCATTGACAAAGTCCTGATAACTATGCTAACTCTTTGGTAGTCCAAGAAGATCAAGACTCACCATATCACCCTCAACAACCATGATTCCAACACTTGCAATTTCATCACAACATTGAGTGAACTTGGTCAAGAAATTTGGAATTGAGTCGCCCGCCTCCATCTTGATTTTTCGAAGTCTATCTTTCAGTGCCAACTTCCTTTGGTCACTGTTGTTTTGGAAAATGTCCTTCAATGCTTTCCACATAGAATATGGAGTTTCCTTCCCATGGATTCTCGAGATAATGTGGTCTCGAACTCCCTCGAGCATTATCTACCTTGCCCTTACCACAAACTTCTTCCATTCGGCCTGATTCTGAGCATCCAATATTAGTGGCTTAGGAATATCTTGATCAATGAATTCCTTCAAGCCATTGTCTTCCAACATGGTCTCCATCCTGTACTTCCGGACTATATAATTCGAGCTTCCATCCAAGGCATAATCGAGCTGCAAACTGTAGAACACCATCTATCGATCCTAAGGTATGTATTGCAAATCCGAATTTCACCTGTAACCCTGAACTCAAAACTTCAAAATCTCCTATAGTATATTGTTCTCAGCTTCGATACCATGTAGATGTCATGTAGATTCGCAAGGTCATGTAATCTCAATAATCTACTTCTACTCTTTATAGCAAAAGGACATAAAGATAGAACAAATCAATAATTGACAAGAGGAAGAACATCAATGGCACATAACACAATAAGTATCTCAGGAAATCCACAGCTCAAAACCCCACTATCTATATAGCATTAATCAGAAATCCAAGATGATAATACAATGCTTGTTCTCACAATAACAATCCCAACACTCAGTAAAATCAATCTCCAACTCACAAGAAAACTCTTGGCCAACACTTATTCAATTCTCCAGCTCTCGAAGTCCCTATTTCCTTGCGCAATTCCTATGGTTGATTAGCCCATATTAATGGGAAACCAGTGCATCCAAACCTACACAATCCCTTCAAGGTTTAGTTCCTGATTGCATGCACCATGCGTATAACTCAGAAAATTGTACAACTGACAATACATTGTCCCTGCACTCTAGTCTCAACCGAGTCTTTCTCAGAGTTGACATGCATAAGTTTCTAATGAGGGAATCTTCAATTAACTGGAGTAGCACTAGTTTGAATGCATTAGTGCACCAATTGACAGTTAACTCACTATTAGTTCCTCAAACAGTTTGTTTCTAATTTAACTGAACTTAACTCAGTAAACTAAGTTATCTAATTACAACTTACAATTAACTCATACTTGACCCCTATAATATAGGGAGAACATATACATGACTTCAGAAATACTTCCAACTCGAAATTCATAAGTTAACTAAGTCAACTCACTCTAGTTAGCTATTATAAGTTGCTTTGAGAGTAAAATTCGATTTTAATTCTTAGTTTAATTCAAGGAAAAATTAAATTGGAATTTCTGGATTCTATTTTTATCATTTCTTGTTGTTATTTTCAACACAAACAACATTTGGGAGGGGAGGATTTTAATGTCCCTTCCTAAATTAATTTGTCTCGAAGTTTATTTTTCCAAAATTTTGACATTTTTTGTAACCATGGGACCCATGAAATTTTGGGGAGAAAAACTCAGGAGAAAAAGGGAGGCTGAAATACTCGGTTAGTGGAGCGTAGGGGCCACACACACGAGGAAAAACACACTTGCCTAAGGAGAAATTCGAATAGACAAGGAAGGGAGGTCGAAAATATAGATGGAGGGGCCCACGTGGGAAAAGGAAGCTCACTAATTATAAATATGAGGAGCTCATCCTCATTTGTGGACTTTTGTCAATTGAACTCACTCTTGTTGCTCGAGATGCTTAGTCGGGTCACTTGTTGTTTAGCACCGAATTTTCCAAGCGAAGAACTTACCCTTTCTTCGAGGGACTTCGATTGCCACCCTAGGGAGGTCAAATCATACCACTTTGGAGAAGAGATGGAGGGATTTCAGAGCCTATCATTTAGTCATTTTCTCGGATAGTGCATGTTCTAGGAGTATGCAGGAAGGGAGTACACAGAGGTCATTTCAGGGGTCTTCTGGGTAGCACTTGTCAGGAGAATTTTGGTATTGGATCTTCAATGTGATATCAAAATTTTGGAGAAATTTCCAAGCGGGAGGTTTCTGCTTGATGGAAGCATGAATTGTAGCTACCTAGGCTAGTTCAGAAGCCTCTCACTGGGCACACGTGGGAGCTTGAGGAACGAGTTGGGGAGTTGGAGATTAACAGAGGAAATAAGGAGGACTTTGGGGAAGATCATGTAATCTTTTTATTGTGATTTGGAGATATTTTTCGGAGAGATACAAGCAAGTCATATTTTCCAACAACAGGAGGAGGACGTGGTATTTGGGGGCCGAATTTCTGGGGTCAAAACTAGACTAAACCATTTATGGGTTTTGGTCGGTTTTTCGCGAGGAGCTTGGGATTAATTTTGAAAAAGTTTATGAGCATCAGGAAGTGGGGTTTTCAACAGTTTCTTTCTAGCAGACAATGCATATTTCTGGGGCAGTGTAGGGCATCATTGGAGCAGTTGATTCTATCATTTGGTATTTGTCTTTTATCACCTGGGGGTGCACTCCTTCCACACTATTGTACTATTTCCCCAATTTCTTAATAAAATGGCATAGCTAATTCTTATTTTTGGAGTTTACATGGGTGTTTATTGGGTGTTTGAAATTTCCCGTGTTGTATTTTTTATTTGCTTTGCATATCATTGTTTTCCTAATTAGGAACATTACAATGGTGTTGTGATTTGTTTGGTTTGCTTGGAGCTCTCATGAGGTAACTTTGTGGTATTTCAATTGTATTGCTTTGAATTTGTATTCTAGGCCTTAATAGGGGCATTTTTGTCTAAAGGAAAAGACATACAATCTTGGTTGTTCAATTGTCTTATTGATATTTTGTGTTCTTGGAATTGAAATTCACATGTGTTTCTTGGTTGAATGTCATGTTTATTCATTTTCATTATGCAAGCTTCACCTATGATTACTAATTTCTTGGCAAGATCCTAAGAAAGTTGCAGGTTCCTCAAATCTTGAACACTTAGAATTATCTTCAATTGGAGCCTCAATCTTCAACATACAAAATAAGATTTATTCCCACCTAGCATTAAGCATCTCCAAGTGCCTTGAAGGCCCAATCTCCCTCTTCTCTTCTCATATAAAATTCTAAATTTCTCCCCAATATTTCTTGGTTCAATTTCTAAGAGTTCCATTGATAAATTTAGCAAGTTAAAGGCTCATACCTATTTTTTCCCTAACAATAACAAATCAGCCAATAAAAGATGAGTTAACTCAGCTCTTCTTGGTTGTTTTAAAGTAGGAAAATTATAACTTTCAATCTAGCATTTCACTTGGAGTTTTTTTGGTTTTGTATACTAACAATTTCGAGTGTTACAAAGGCATTTTGGGCATTTTGGGCATTTTCACATTGACTTTCTTACTGGTTTTTAACAGGTCAATGAAATTTCAAGGGGAGTTGTTGCCACAATTTGGTCGAATTGAAGCATCCAAACACCCAGAAGGTACCTCACACAATTTCCTTTGTAAAATGAAGAGCTTTGCCATCATTGTAACTTCAAAAAACCATATTTTATCCCTTCATTCATAAGGAATATCATCACCCAACAAAGAATTGTACTCTTAAGGAAGCTAGGAGAATCTCCTAGGCATCCGAATCCCCCTACCATTGGGAATATCTTGTGTCTTGTCTCATTTTCATGGTGTGCTTCTATTGGGTTTAAAACCAACCTAGATCCATCTTAACTCTGAATCTACCAAGCGCCGAGAGGGATCAAATCTCTTGAGATGCAAACATATTTTAGAGTGAAAAGATATTTGATCCCTCTCGGTGCTTGGTCGATCTGGAGTTAAGATGGATCTAGGCTAGTATAATATATATGTTATTGACATTGAAATATTTTATTTACTACTACAACCACATTAAAAATATTAACGTGGTTGATATAG
This sequence comes from Pinus taeda, assembly GCA_000404065.3. Lineage (NCBI taxonomy): Eukaryota > Viridiplantae > Streptophyta > Pinopsida > Pinales > Pinaceae > Pinus > Pinus taeda. The sequence continues at coordinate 298,103 of APFE030097743.1, forward strand.
CCGAAGGTCTCATTTGTATCTACCATTGATAAATATATAACTAAAAAACTATTGCAACAAAAATATTATTATTAACTTTGATTTTACTTAACCCTTAAGAATATTTGGTCATGATAAAAAATAAAGTGTTGAATAGTTTCTATCCTTTATAGCCAAGATACAAGACATTTATTTCTAAAATTATGTATGCTTTGAAAATCCCTAGGAAATTGGTGGGAAGGGATTGGCTGGATGACTCCCTAATCAATATCGTGATTGTATTCCATTTCATGTGGAATAGTTGAAAAATCTTCAATCCCCTAGGATCCTCGAGTGTTGTAGCGTTCCGACATATCCAAGACTTTGATTGTGATACAACCCTTGGCAATAAAGTTGTGTCAGTTACTCTTTCAGCGACAATATTCATGTTCAAAATGTTTGAGAAATATCTATCTTCTAGCATAGATTCTTACTTGCTTTTAATGCATTCTTCATAGGAATTTGAGATTCTAGGATTCAAATAGATTTCGTTTTCCCTACTCACTCTCCATCTTTCATTAATACCTCCTTACAAGGCACCAACCATTCAATTTATTTGTTTACTCACTACAAAAAACAAAATAAATATTTTACATCCTTAGCTCTTTTGGACTATATTAGAGGGAGAGTACTTGGACTCAATTTCAAGGTTATTATGTTGAAAAATGTAACTAGGTTTAGTCTTCATAATTGTCATTGTAATTATATTATTGTATATTTCATGTAAATATCAAAAGGAGAAAAAGTAATATGATGTTATAAGCATGGGTTTCATGCTCAAGTCAATTTATTAGTTAGGTCAAGCATGTTTTTCACGATTCTAGGGTTTATTGAGTCAAAAGAATATTTGTCTTGAGTCAAGGTATTGTACTAGAGTCAAGTCCCATTTGGACTTTGAAAAGAAACAAGAACAAGAATTTTATTTGAGTAAAAAAATGTCAAGTTTGTCCCCACAAGACCAGGTCAGCCCTGGAAGGGGTAATTCAACATCCTAGATGTGTATAAATAGAAGACAGTTTGACCTCATTTGTAGCTTCTCAAGCAAGTTCGATTTTTGTGCCAAGAAGGAGGAGAAAAGCATGTGAAAAAGGTTGGTAGAGTAGCTGAAGTCAAAGGAGAGAGAGTGAAGGTTAAAAGAGAGAGAATATACCCTAAAATATCCCACACATGCAAAATTGCAGACCTAATTGCACGGGTTGAAGCTGTAGATTTGTTGCAAGGGCTGAAATTTTGTTGCAGGGCCAAAAATCTGAAGTTTGTGCAAGTTTGGAAGGCTTTGACTACCATTGACTTTAAGAGACTTTGACTTGTTAAAGAAGCTTCAAAGGAGGGTTAGAAGGGTTGACTTGGGTTTTGTGGGATGTTTTTTTCTTTGTATTTGGGTCTTGGATTTCTCATTTGATCTAATTCTATAAGAAGAGAAGAATTTTATGGGTTCTCCCCTTTGAGGGCTTTTGCCCTGGCTTAGAGCCTACACCTTCTTTTCATTATCTTTTTTTGATCTTCATAGTTTATGGTTTTGGTAATTGTTTGATGATCAAAACATAATAATAATCCAACACATAATCACAAGCAATTATCAAGTAAAAGAGAAATCAACCCTAATTGTTGTCAATTTCTCAACAGTTCCTAGGTGCTTTCCATGCTTTTTCACCAAAAATGCCTTTTTGGACTCTGTGTTTTTGCACAGATTTAGCAAGGTACTATAATATTTTATCAATTCCATGCATTCATGAGTATTTAGAATAATTTAGTTGCATTTTATTTATAGATTTTAGTCCAAAACAACAAGTTTTACTTGCTAGTTTTTTAATTTCCACACAGAAATAGGAGGTTACTACAATCAATATGTATCAATTTGTGTGTTTAATTTAATCTAGCAATTATCCCTCATCTTTTAAAATGTTTTACAGTGTTTTTGAGTGACTTTTTCTCACTTTTTTTGCACTTTTTAGTGCAGAACAACAGTATAGTATTTCCCATTTAGGCTCATACTCGGTGAATTTTCCATTTAGATTTAGTTTCTAGTTGCCTGCGTATTTACTTGCAAATTGATGTTTGATTTTATTTAGGACAAAAACTTATTTTATCATTGTGAAGATATAATTACCCCTTCAGGTTATAAGTTTTCAGGGAAACCCCCTATGGTTGAGAGGGCACCAACCTAAACTAAGGCAAGTTCAGAATGCGGTGACATTGGCTATTTACCTATAAATTATCTGTATTTCTTTAGTCTTTGCATGAAAGGAATTTCTAAGTAATAACAGATTCCATACCCTAATTCAAATTGGGCTGTAAATTAGGGTGAGTGGAAAACCCTTCTTGTTATGCCTACAAACTGAACACTCACTAACATCCTATAGGGACTACATATCACTCAGGAGTCGAGAAACCACCCCAGGTGATCAATCCCTGAGTTGGAACCTTTTCTCACTGACCTAACACCCCAACAACATGCATAACAAGGCAATAGTGTGGTCATGAGGCCCTAACCACATGCACACGCATATGGTAAACATGTAAGCTACAAATCATGAATTCATATCTAATCATAAATATTTTAACTTCATCTGCCCTCTCAAGTAGCTGCAACAATACGTTAGACCATGCATTCATTAACCATTCAAATACTTATCAAATCATGAATAAGAGCCATAGCTAGAGAACACCATAGGATCAAGCTTATAACCAACATATAACTAGAATATTAACCATGACAAATTAGTCATCAAATCAACATTATAACAAGTACAAGTGCTCATAAATTACAATAGGAAAATAACTCTTATTAACTTTATGAAAAATTCAACAAAGTAAGGGACTTCCATGTACCACCCGACCAAAGCTTGAGCTGAACCAAATATTTGTTTTAATGAATCACCCTCGTGCCATATTCGAATCATGAATGTGGTATCTGATGGGATAAACCAAGACATAATCAACTAGGGACTCCAGAGGTTAAGCCACGTCCACCCTCAAGCTACTATGATCTCACCTAAACTGGTCCTAAGATCACAAAACCAAACCGAGCTTGGATGCCTCAAAATTTCTTCACCATACCTTGAGGAATCTTTCTATCTCCACATACATGTCGAGGGCTTCCTAGAGAAAACCATATCCATCCCCAACCCTTGGGAATTTTCGTGAGACCACCTCACCATGTTCCAAAACCTTTCGGCAATCCAAAGTTCAACCAAGAATGAATCCCATCACACCATGGCTATCTAGGAAATGTCAAGGCAAGGCTGAAACCACTATTAAACTAGGAAACACCCATGCCAATAACAACAAATGAACCTAATAAAAAAATGCATGTACCATGCATTCACACCTCAGTTAGGAAATTACACATGCAACCTATTATTTGCAAAATCCTCCCACTAAAGTTGTTGATCCAACCTTATCCTTGCTTTCCTTTGCTTGTCCTTTTACTTCCTTTGCTTTACTTTGCTTGTCCTTTTCCTTCCTTTGCTTTCCTCTACTTGTCTTTGTTTTCTTGCTTCATTTATCCTCTTAGATCTCTCTCTCTCTCTCTTTCAAAACTGATCCAAGCCAAAACTCACAAAAAGTTGTGAATTGTTTCTCTTATTCCTTTTTATCATTGATGTCTCTTTTTCTTCATCTTCCTTCATTTTTCCTCCAATTTCCTTAGCATGCAAATTTGTGTCCCTTCACCTTCCTTGTCTCCTATTTTATTTTATTTTCATAAATAAATGCTAATTATTTCCTCTTTTCCTTTGTCAATTTCCATATCCATAAATAAACCAAAAATAATGTCCACCATATTGTTTTCCCAACATACAACTTGGAATACATGTTTCATGACCTTGGTCTTATTTTGCCTTTAATATTCTTTATTACATGATTTTTAATCCGGGGTTGTTACAAACCCCTCCCCCTTGGTGGAGCACCATCGTTGGTGTTCTACGACACCAATGATCAGCAATCCGTTAAAAATAAAACATATTGTTTGTTGTAGATCAACTTTGCACTAGTAAAATATCGAGAATCTCTAAAATAATTTATAACACAAAGACAAAATTTACAGAGAGAAGAATACGCTTGATATCCTTTCGAAATTAAAAGAGGACTTTCTAATCTTCATGGAGATAAGGATGTTGTTAAAAGAAATACTACAAGGTCCACAACCTTGTATAGGAAATAATGAAAACAAGAGAAATGTCGCAGTTATAATTAGTTGATGATCCAAAAATTATGCTTTATAATAATTTTGGCGCATATATAGTCCAGGATCGACAAATTGAAGCCCCATTGTAAAATGGGGCATATATTATCAGAATCCATCGACTACTAAGCCACTGCTCATAGAAATTGCTGTGGAAAATCCCATAAGGACCCATATATTGAGCAACAAGTTGAAAGTTTTTATATACAATAAGTAATATAAAAGTTGTTCTACATTGTCATCCTACAAATACGGAATATATCTTATCATCTGCATAACAAAGCATCATGTCCCCTATCGTATTGTATAAGCTTGCACTCAAGAAGAAAGGTGTTACATGTTTTAGATCACCTGGAGCATTGATGGTTGGTCATGATTAGAAAGCATACTTACTTAAATTCAAAAAGAGTCAAGGGATCTCTACTTAAATGGTTCATGAGGCACAATACTTGCTAAGGTTTTGCAAATGGGGTAGCAAGCTAAGTGGGTTTGATTGTGGGGAAAAACTCCACAGTTAAGCGCGCT
>APFE030097749.1:9782-71317 GCA_000404065.3 Pinus taeda
GCAAATTGCAGACATCTTCACCAAAGCATTTGGAAGAGAAAAGCTTGAAAGATTCAGAACGATGCTTGGACTCACCAACATCCCTTCAGATTAAGGGGGGGAATGTTGACACCTAATCCTCAGTGATTGGGGAATTGAATGTGAATAGTCATCGAGAAGATGAACTGAACAATCACATTCATGTATATAATAGATAGCTGGCTAAATGAATAAACGAATAAGTTTTCTGGAGTTACTCCTGGCCTGACAGGCAGGAAATTAGAATTCTGGTACAGGCTGGTGCTATAAGGCCTCGACACGGATCCGCTATATGGCTCAGCATGCAGACTATTGAACCATTTTTCTTGTCCCAATTGTGATGGAGGTTATCCACCGGCTGCCGTGCTCTCATTGGCATTGACCCTATATTATGTGGTCATGGCGAGATATACATCCCAGAGGACCTTACTACACATTTTCAACGTTGCGGCATATTCACATGGAACAAACTCATTGAAGAATGGCATGGCTCATCCCCAATTTGGAAGGACGGAACAACTCTCAGCTTGCCGGATATATTGGATGGCATCTGGAAATCCATTACGGATACTCTAAACAGAGGTGGCTTTCAGCGACATGGAATTGTGGACCATCTCACATGGACTGTTTGCAATGCACGGAAGCCTGTTACTATACGTGACATATATTTTGACATGATCAGTCACAATATTTCTAATGCTCATATACTTTTTCCGATGGTATTCTGGAAGGCAAGATGTCCACTCAAATACATACACTTTGCATGGCTGGTATTCCACAACAAGAACCTCACATGGGACAACCTAAGAAAAAGATGTTGGCATGGTCCTAGCAGATGCGCTATGTGCGAAGCAGATGAAGAAACAAATATGCACATGTTTTTCCAATGCCCTTCTATACAGTGTGTCTGGTATGTATTGGCAAATACTTTTGTTTTCCCACTTACTGTTTTTGACTCTTCTCATGCAGCACTCATCTGGTGGAGTCGACAAAGAGGGACTCGGCGTTTTCTCATCCTTATTTTTCTCTAGTCTACGTGGAAGTGGCAGAATGATCAAATCTTCAATGACTCAGTTATTCTTGTTTCGTCCATTTTGGACAATATCATGGCCTCCTGGACTATGATATATGGCTCCGCTGATTTTTTATTGTATTGGACTATCTGTGCCTCACATACTCCATATATGCATATATGGACTATGAACATAACATATATGACAAATTTTGCATACAGATACTTATATATTTGTCCACATGCTCTAGATATCTGTTAGATACCATTCTAAAAATCTGATATATGACCTGCTGAATATGGACAAGATATGGACCTCATCTATATGTACATTTGTTTTTATATTGACTCAATATAATATATTATGCTTTTTTTCTCCTGGCAAAAAAATAAAAATAAAAAAATCACACTATCTTATATGTATTATAGAATTTAATTTTTGTATCCTTGCCATTTAAAGCATGTTTGATTATTTATAATTGTTATTTCACATATACACATTGATATTAAAAGAGGGAAAAAAAAATTATAAACTTTAAAAATGCAATCTACAGTCAACCATACTTGTTTTGCTTACTAATGGGAAAGTTTATTAGTAAAGAAATAATGAATAAAAAAAATCAAACTATTATTATCAAATATACTTATATACAACAAATTCTCATTTTTAATAAAAATGAATAAAACACATTTTCAAAATTTTATAATTATTAAAGACATAGTTTAACAAATATACAAAAACAATGTAAAACTAGAACCTGACACTACGATTTTTCTATAAATTACTTATTAGCAGACTACTCATATAAATTACTCAATCTTTATCTGTAAATTACTTATTGGTAAACTACTCATTTATTACACAAACCCTAAATAATTGGACCTCAAATTTAAAGTAATTTTTGTTCACTATCAAATACGTTTGAAAATAAAGAATTGTTCCACAAAACGTCAAATTTCCGCTACCCAGACTCCAATTTTCACATTCCACAGGGTTGAGCAGAAGGCCACACCCCCTCTTCCTTTCCGCACAGGAATTCTTCGACATCACCTACTCTTTCGCTTAACAAAGCTTTGAACGGTTTCACTGATTTTCTCGAACCTATGACCATTATGAGGTCATTCTTCCAGAGTCATGAGACCCTCTTTGGCCTTCCTTCCTGACAAAATGTTACAATCCGCAAAAAAAAGGGCCCCTAGACAAAATGTTACAATCCGCAAAAAAAAGGCTCCTAGATACAAGAAAGTGATTGATTGCACTTCCATAGTGCTATACCCTTTCTCGAATCTGGGAATCGGGAGGGGATCCTTTTAATATCACCATTGGGCGGGTATCTATTACAAATTGTTGGAAATTTCTGGTAATTTCAAACAAAACTTTGAATAGAGAAAAAAAATGCTCTTTTTTTACTACATGATCAAAAATTTGTTTGTTGAAGACAGAGATTTACACATGCTCAAAGAACACTTGTATTCATTAAAAATACTTTTGTTACAAAATAAGATCTTCTTCTTCCTCCAACAGAGGGATTACACCAGCTCCAAAAAAAATTTACTCTGTCTCTGCAACACAGAGCAATACTTTGTTTCTTAAAGAAAATTAACACACTGTTGTGTAAAAAATTTCTTCATTCACCGCTGTGTGAAAATCTTTTTTTTACTTCCTTTTAGATTCACGCTGCTGCATATATTTTTCATATTCAACAAAAAAAAATCACTGCACTGTTGTGTGTTAAAAATTCTTTTCATCCGCCCTGCTGCGCCTCTTTATCATTTCAACAACAGACAACAAAAAAAACATAACAATATGGTTTTACTTACCATACTCCCGTGAATAAGAAAATAGTAAAATTAAAGAATTTTACCTACATATCAATCACATTAAATTTCATTAATTGTTTCACATGGACTTTGCTTCTTCGCCCATCCAACGCTTTCAATCAATACGACCATTGTCAGCCATACGAAGGTTCTCCAAAAAAACATGTGCCCTCTCTCTCATGAATTACCAAATGTTGATCTTGCTTTCAACAATCGGATGACTGCTGGCGATTCCCCGGGAGTCCCTTTTAATCGAGCTTTATGTTCTGGGGAATGAGTGGTTTTGGCAAGGACAGGCGAGACACGCGTTAACAGGTGAGTGTGATCGGAGCCCCCTCGAAAAATACCACTCTGTGTGAAAGGTGGTGCGGGGAAATCCATGGTGGTTTTGCTGGAAATAAATGCACGCAGGTGAAATTATATTTTAACACTCCCCTTTAATTTCAACTGTTGGGTTATCAGTTATACCAAGGCATTTCCTCAAAAATTAAAACTTTTCTATCCCAATGGTTTGGTCAGAATGTCTAGAACTTGCTCATGAGTCCTACAATGTTTTAAGACAATTTCTTCATTGTTTACCAATTCCTTGATGTAGTGAAACTTTGTGTCAATGTGCTTCGTTCTCTTATGAAACACAACATTCTTGGATAATGCAAGAGCTGAGCTATTGCCACAAAAAATCGTAGTTCCTTTTACTTGCTCTTGGCATAAACTTCTTAACATCCTTCTCATCCAAACTGCTTGACATGCTTCTGCTGTAGCTGCCACATATTCTGCCTCTGCTATAGACAACGCTACAATAGGCTGTTTTTTAGAAGCCCATGAAATAGCTCCTGAACCCATGTGAAAAACATAACTAGATGTGCTTTTCCGATCATCTACACTTCCAACTCAATCACTATCAGTGTATCCAATTAAATCTGAACATTCTGAAGCAGTATATAAAATGCCAAACCTTTTAGTACCTTTAACATACCTCATAATTATTTTTGCTGCCTGCCAATGTGCTTCTTTTGGCCTCTCCATGAATCTGGAAATTAAACTAACAACATGCATTATATCCGGCCTAGTTGCAGTCAAATACATGAGGCTGCCAACTATGCTCTTGCACAAACTAGGTTCAAAATCCTGCTGCTGTCCTCTTTGCTGAGTTTTAATCCCATCACTGTGGGAGTGATTGTTGCCTTGCTCTCCTGCATATTAAATCTTTTCAACACTTCATTTGCATATTTTTCTTGTGAGATAAAAATCCCATTTCCATTTTGTTCTACTTCTATTCCCAAGAAGTATCTCAGCAAACCCATGTCAGTCATCTAAAATTCCTCTTTCATGACTGCTTTGAAATTCTCAATAAAATAATCATCATTACTTGTGAAAATGACATCATCAACATATAACACAACAATTACAATTTTACCATCCTTTTCTTTGATGTAGAGGGTGGGTTCTCCCTCACACTTTTCAAATCCATTTTCCAGTAGATAGGAATGTATCCTACTGTACCACACTCTTGGTGCTTGCTTCAACCCATAAAGAGCTTTCTTCAATCTGCACACTTTGTGCTCTTGGCCTTTCTTTTCATACCCTGGAGGTTGTTCAATGTAAACCTCTTCCATTAACACTCCATTTAGGAATGCTGACTTCACATCCATTTGGTAGACTTTCCACTTGTTTTGTGCTGCTATGGACAACATTTCTCTCACGGTTTCCATTCTAGCGACCGATGCGAAAGTTTCCTCATAGTCTCTCCCATACTGCTGCTTATATCCTTTGACAACAAGTCTTGCCTTGTGTCTTTCTATTTTGCCTTCAACATTATTCATGGTCTTGTAGACCCATTTAACTCCAATGACTTCTTTTCCTTTTGGTAGCTCAACTAAATCCCATGTCTTGTTTCTTTCTATGGCATTAATCTTCTCATCCATAGCTTCTATCCATTTCTTATCCTTAACTGCATCTTCGAAATGAACAGGGTCATCAACATGAAAATATAAAGCAAACAAAGAATTCATACCTTCATCATAAATATCACTTAAATTTCTGAATTTCTTACCTCTTTCATTTGGTGTACAAGTGCTTGAAGACGCACTTGAATTTCCTCCTTGTGGTGTGCTTGGAGAAGCACTTTCATTTCTCCTCAAGGGTGTCTCTTGCTGCCCTTGTGTTGACGTTGCTGTTTGGGGATGTATTTCAGCGATCTCCTCATCATCTTCATCATGTGACAAAGAGCTTTTAACATTCACTGTTTTCTCTATGCTTCCATCCCAAGCTTCCTCCTCAATGAATTGAACATCTCTGCTCACAAAAAACTTCTTGGTGGATGGGTTATACAACCTGTAAGTTTTGGATTCCTTACTGTATCCAATGAAAATTCATTTCTCCCATTTGTTGTCCAACTTCTTCCTTAGCTGATCTGGAACGTGTGCATAAGCCACACATCCAAAAACTTTCATCTGGGTGACTCCTTGCTTTCTCCCACTCCATGCTTCTTCCAACACTCTGTTCATGACTGCTTTTGTAGGGAATCTATTCAAAATGTACGCTGCACAATGTACTGCTTCAAACCAATAATCATTTGGCAAATGTTTTGCCTTTAACATACTCCTCGCCATATCCATGATTGTCCTGTTCTTCCTTTCGACAACACCATTTTGCTGCAGAGTGTACCTTGTGGTAAATTGTTTATGAATTCCATTTTCTCTACAAAAACGTAGAAATTCTTTGGAGATATACTCACCTCCTCTATCAATGCTTAGAACTTTGATATGTAGCCCACTTTGGTTTTCTACAAGTGTTTTGAAATTTCGAAATTTTTCAAGCACTTCATTTTTGTTCTTTAGGAAATATACCCAAGTTTTTCTGGTAAAATAATTAATGAATGCTAGAAAATATTGGCTGCCTGCTAGTGATGGAATTTGCATCGATCCACATAAATCCAAGTGGACAATCTCTAAGGGTGCTTTTTCCCTTATGATTTTCCTTGATGGAAAACTTTCTCTGTGTTGTTTCCCCAAGATACAACCTTCACAAAAGCTGTCTGGTTTCTCTATCAATGGTAATCCTCTTACCATTCCTTTTCTGTTCAACAAATGAAGACCTCCAAAGTTGAGATGTCCAAATCTCAAGTGCCACAACCAATTTTTATCCTTTGGTTCGCTTTGGAAAGCCTCTTGTGTAACTGCTGTAATTTCTGCTCCATTTTTCAAAACTGCTTTTATCTTGAGAGGGAACACCCTGTTCCTTGTCATCTTCACTTCAACAATACATAGTTTGCTGGGTGCTCTATCCATGATGGTGCATACATCATTCTCAAAGAAAACATTGTAACCCTTTTGAACAAGCTGTCCAATATTTAAGAGGTTACATTTCATTCCAGGAACATAATAGACATCTGCTATGGTTTTCTTTTCACCTTTCTCTGTTAAGATATTTACTTCTCCTTTTCCCATAACATAAACTTTACTATCAGTGACGAGTGTGACTTGTGACTTGACACTCTGATCTAACTTAGAAAATAGGGCTATGTTTCCTGTCATATGGTTACTACAACCGGAGTCTAGAAACCATATATCATCACTCTTTGTTTCAGCTATATTACAGGCTAACAACAAATTATCTTGGCTGATATTTTCTCTAGTGAAATTTACACTAGATCTATTATTCATATCATGCTGCTTCTTCCTACATTTAGTTGCATAATGCCCATATTTTTTACAATAATAGCATCGGACATTGGATTTTTCATACCTTTGTCCTTGAGCATGATGTTTTCCACTTTGTTGGTTTCTGCCTTGGCCTTGGTTCTGATTTGGATTGCTGCCTCTTCCTTGAGTATTTGCTGGACTGTTTCTTCCACCTCTGTTATGGCTTCTGCCTCTTCCTCTCTTGTTTCCTCTGCCTTGACCTCTTCCTCTTCCAAAAGACATCTGGGTCTTAAAGGCATGCTCTAGAGATGAGTTTTCATTTCTACTCAATCTTGTTTTCATGTGTTATCAGTGATGCATGTTGTTCATCACTGAGAAATTTGTGAGATCCTTGTCTCTTCTATGGTGGTGACAATCACATTGAACTTTGAGGGTAGGACCCTCAATAGTTTCTCCACAATCCTCCTTTCTTCAAGAATTTCTCCATGAGACCTTATCTGTGTGACCAGACCAATCACTTGTGTGAGGAATGAGTCAATATTGTCTGACTCCTTCATGCATAGATTCTCAAAATCTCTTCTCAGCAACTGTATTTTTGCTATCCTCATTTTCCCCATGGCTTGATAGGCTATCTTGAGAGTTTGCCATGCTTCTTTGGATGTCTTGGCTGCTGCTATCCTTGGAAACACACTCTCATGCACTGCTTGATATAAGAAGAGGAGGCCTTTGGAATCCTTCTTCTTATTGCTCTTCAATAGATCTTTCTTTCCATGAGTTAAATTATTAAAGTCATTTTCATCTGCTGGTTCTTCAAAACCATCCTCAACAAATTCCATAAATCTTGTGAGACAAGCAGGGCTCTCATGGTTATTGCCCAATAGTCATAGTTTTTTCCATTAAATAGTGGGAGCTGGGTATTACAGATATCCATGCTAGTGTTGGAGCTGATGCTGGTGCTGGAGCCATCCATTCTTGCTCTCTAAACTATGCTTCAAAATACTTGACTGTGTATTTAAAAATCACTGACTGTCTTCAATAGCAACACAAAAATAACTTGAGAAATACCTTTGAATCTTTCTTGACTGAGTCTTCACTCTGCTGGAGAAGTTGGTGCAACAAGAATCCTTCCTTCAGCTTCTTTGACACCTTCAAAGAGCCTGGACAAGCTCTGATACCATGTTGGAAATTTCTGTTAATTTCAAACAAAACTCTGAACAGAGAAAAAAAAATGCTCTGTTTTTACCACAGGATCAAAAATTTGTTTGCTGAAGACAGAGATTTACACATGCTCGAAGAACACTTGTATTCATTAAAAATACTATTGTTACAAAATAAGATCTTCTTCTTCCTCCAACTGAGGGATTACACTAGCTCCAAAAAGAAATTTACTCTGTCTCTGCAACAGAGAGCAATACTCTGTTTCTTAAAGAAAATTAACACACTGCTGTGTCAAAAATTTCTTCATTCACCGCTGTGTGAAAACCCTTTTTTTTTACTTCCTTTTACATTCACGTTGCTGCATATATTTTTCATATTCAACAAAAAAAATCACTGCACTGTTGTGCGTTAAAAACTCTTTTCATCCACACTGATGCGCCTCTTTTTCATTTCAACAATAGACAAAAAACAAAAACATAACAATATGGTTTTACTTACCATACTCCCGTGAATAGGAAAATAGTAAAATTAAAGACTTTTACCTACATACCAATCACATTAAATTTCATTAATTGTTTCACGTGGACTTTGCTTCTTCGTCCATCCAACGCTTTCAATCACCCCTGCATCTGTATTCAGTCATACGGCCATTGTCAGCCATACAGAGGTTCTCCAAAAAAAACATGTGCCCTCACTCTCATGAATTACCAACTGTTGATCTTGCCCTCAGCAATCGGACGGTTGCTGGCAGTTCCCCGGGATTCCCTTTTAATCGAGCTTTACATTCCAGGGAATGAGTGGTTTTGGCAAGGACAGGTGAGACACGCATCAACAGGTGAGTGTGATCGGAGCCCCATCAAAAAATACCACTCTGCGTGAAAGGTGGTGCGGGGAAATCCATGGTGGTTTTGCTGGAAATAAATGCATGTAGGCGAAATTATATTTTAACACAAATTTCCATGGTTCACGGGTACTTAAGGGGATATACCCGAACACGGGGTTCCCCATGACCATTATCTCATTAAATGTCACGAGGCTGGGAGCGCCCCATAAAATGCACTTTCTTTGGTGTTTGGTTAGATCACGTCAACCTTCTATGGTTTTATTTCAAGAAACCATGACTGAGTGGGAGAAAGCATGGGAGGCAATGCTTATTGCTTGTACACAATGGCTTGTATGTGCTAGTGATGCCAATGGACTTGGGATTGGGTGTGATGTGGAACCCTAAGATCTTTGATTTAAAGGCATATTATTCGTGTGCAGGTATCATTATGTTTGGTTATAAGTCGAGATCCAGTCGAAGAATTCGCATAATTAATTCTTATGCACCATATTCTAGATGCGGACTATATTGGGGCAGGGTGTCAAATTTTAGACTGTTAGGGCTGAGCTCACTTATTATTGCTGGTGTTTTGAACTTTTCTTTGGATAAGGTGGAGATATGGGGTAGAAGTGTGAAGGATGATGTCCTAACTGCATATTTCACTGATATTATGGAGACACTCGCTTTGGTTGACATTGAACCAGGACCCCTTGGTCCCACCTGGAGGAATGGGAAGACTGGTGGGGAAGGCATTTCTAAGAGGATCGATAGATTTATGGTGAGTCAATCTCTTACCCAAAATCTAACTAATTTGAAATCAATGATTATCCCTCGCAACTTCTCAGACCATTCATCGATTTCTCTATCCTGGGGAGAGGAGCTCCCAAGGCGTTCATGTCCTCTTAAATTCAATCCTAGATGGCTGCACATGAAGGATTTCGAGATTCTTGTTAACAATGTATGGAAAATGCCTTTAAGGCCTTTACTTCCTGCTCCCTCGAACTGCTTTTCTGCCATATCCACTAAGATTTCACTATTGAAAAGGGAAGCCCATTCATGGATTGTAGACAAAAGAGAGGAAAATCGAACTCTTTGAGAGATTGATCAATCTATCAAACTCTTTTATGATCCGTCCAACCCTCTTTATTTCTTAGAGTCATATAGGGATAAGATTATAGAACTGGAAGGCATTAGGAACACAATTTTGCTGAACCAGGAAGCCGACATTCGGATGAAGAGCCGTGCATTATGGGTTCATGGGAGATGAAAACACTAAGTATTTTCTCCACTAGTTTAATATAAGAAAGAATATGAATTCCATTAGGACTATTTGGGACATTGAGGATAATATTTGTTCCTCCCAGAATTCTCTACAACATGTTGTTGTATCATATTTTAGGAGTCACTATTTAGACAGGGAGCATGACATACTATCACAGTCTGCTTTTATATCACACATCTCGGAAATGTTTTCGGTGGAGAGAACATGATTCTAGGTTTTCCTATCGCTAAAGAAGAACTGATGGAAACGATGCGAGAGAGTGCAAAGTATAAGAGCCCCGATCTGGACAGTTGGGGGGTTGAGATTTTTGTCCATTTCTCGGAACCGGTGATTCCAGATCACTGGGTGATTGCTAAAGAATCACATATTTATGGGTATATTATGGGGACAATCAATGCCACTTTTATTTCTCTCATACCTAAGAAGAAAAATCCCCAATCCTTTGTGGATTTCAGGGTGATTTCCCTTTGCAACACTGTGTATAAATTGATCTCTAAGCTGATCACTCGGAGGCTGAAACCGATTCTATCTAGACATATCACTCAGGAACAGTTTGGGTATATTAAGGGCAGACAGATTCAAGATGCCATTGGTATTACTCGGGAGATTTTGCACTCTATTAAAACATGAAAACTTAAGTCTTGCCTTCTCAAGGTGGATTTGACCAAGGCATATCATTGTATAGGCTGGAAATTTCTTAAACTGATCTTGATCAAAGTAGGTATGTCACCAATGAACATTTGTTGGATTATGGCCTACATCAAGACTACGAATATCGCTATCATCATAAATGGATTTCCTAGCCATTTCTTCTCGACACGTAGGGGAATGAGACAGGGTTGTGCACTATCGTCTATGTTGTTCATCTTGGTTATTGACAGTCTGAGAAGGAAAGTAAGAGATGTAAGAGTTCAAGGCAATATTTTTGGGATTAGAGTATCTCGGTAGATTGAGATCACTCACTTAATATTCATTGATGACCTTATATTTGGATGAAAGGCTATTTTTTCTGTATGGACAATATTACATAACATTATTGCATCATTTGGAGAGGCATCGAGACTATGTATGAATGGACTGAAATCAGTTCCTATACACAATGGTATTGCAGGGCCGAAGATTATGGAGATTAGTTTACTTTTTTGGGTGGGATACAAATAGATTGATGAAGGTTTCACATACATGGGTTTCAACCTAAAGCTAAACAATTATTGTAACAAGGATTGTGATTAGCTAGTAGAGAGGTTTCATAATAATCTTGACTGATGCAAACACAGACGATTGATAATGTGGGGTAGGATGATCATGTTAAAAGCAGTACTCCAAAATATAACATTGTATTGGATGCACCTTTTTCTACTTCCTAAGGAAGTTATTAAAAGGATACAATTGATCATGGGACTCTTTATCTGGGCCATGACACTACTTTCTGGGAAGTTTCACTTGGTAAAATGGTCCCTCATTGCTAGACCTGTTGAGGAAGGTGGATGGGGAATAATAGATCCCACAACATTCAACATGGCATTGATCATTAAAAACATGTGGAGGGAAGTATTTGGTTCTGGAATATGGTCTTAAATTATCAAGGAAAAATATATATTTGGGTAAACTTTCAACCATGGATTACTGGAGGGGCCAAGATGAAATCTATTTCATCATACATCTGGAGAAGTATGATGGAAAATATTCACTAGCTCTTGGGTTTGGTATGGTGGGAGATAGAATATGGCTCCAAGATCATGATCGGATTGGATGCAATCAAATTTATGGTGGGAAACCACTCTCTAGCATTTCAAATCCTTAATTTCCTTCATGATAAAGATATTTTTTTTGCTTAAGAAAATATTCTATCATAATGGACTCTGTGTTGACGACAATCATGGATAAGAGTTGGGGATATACAAAAGTCTTGGGAGTATATATGTGAATGGGAAGTATATATTGCAAATCTTAGAAATATAGGTATATCACTTAATGTTAAGGAGTACCAGATGACATGGGGAGGTAACCTAAAAAAGGGGCTTCCGATGGTTAAGAACATATATATGTCATTGCAAAAGAAAGAGAAAGAAAATCAAGCACCATCCTGGGTTCAGGTCATCTAGAAAGGGAAACTACCTAACAAGATCAAATGTTTTTTTCTGGTTGGCTATTGCGGACATAACATTGACTTGGAATAACCTTCAACGCAAAGGGTACTCTAGTCCAGGAACCCATCTACTTTGTAAGAACAACACTGAGGATAATGCTCATATTTTTCTTCATTGCTCTTATGCAAAAGCTCTTTGGGAAGAGGTATTGTAAATTTTCGGCATTGTATCTCCTCATCATCATATATCATTGAGGAATTATTTGAGAATTGTTTCAAAACACATGAAAGGTACATATTTCTCCCATTATATCTTTTATGCTCCATCTGGCCAAGCCGTAATGCACTTATTTTTGCTAATAAGAATCCAGTTGTGAGGGAGGATATCATCAAAACTTTTGCATATTTCAATGATTATGGACCATCTAAGAATAGCAGCAAACCCAGAATTATCAAGTGTAAAGATATTTGGAAAACATATCCGGTGGGATTTTTTGATGGTGCTTGCACCAAGAGAATATGTGGATGTGGTGTCTACATAGTCATTGAGCCGAGGAAATTATTTCACTTCTAGTGGGAAGGGGGACAAGACACAAATAGTAAAGCAAAGATTATTGCATTATGAGGAGTATTGATTGCAACAAAATCGTTAGGATTGGATCACATAGAGATATATGATGATGCAAAGGGAATCGTAGATTGGGTGAAAGGATATAATAATTTCAATCCTCCCATATTAACCAATTGGATGAAAGGCATCATGACGTTGGCAAGCAAATACCATCATATAAATTTTGACCACATTTACAGGGAATAGAACTGGACAACAGACTTTCTATCAAAGAAAGGTATTGATAAGGAACACGATAAGTTTTTATTTTCAGCATATGAACAAGGAGCCATGATAAACACTTGTAGCATAATTTTTCATAAAACATGGAGCTATGATGGCCTGTAGCTTTTTTTGGATAATTCAAGGAATTACATGACAATGGAATGAGGAGAACACTCCTGGCCTATTATAAGTTAAAAGATAGTTTTTCTGTATTTTGGACAGTAGAAGGAAGAAGGTAAAATCCATAAGGTTAAGTAGTAAAAAAAAGTACTGTATTTTTGAAAAAATCTTTGAATACAGACATAATGAAAACTATGTAGAATGTACTATCTGTTTTTATTAATATAAATTCAAAAGTTTTTTTCCTTTGAAAAAAAAAGAAAGTCAAATTCCAGGGCTGGTCTGAGCTATTCCCTCTCTCGCAGGCATGCTTCCACTGGCGGGAACAATTGTAGGATTTGAACGTCATCACGCTGGCTGGGAAGATCTCTGTCATGGACGGCAAGAAAGTACTAAAATTCCTTCACTTGGAGGCTCTAAAAAACAGACAACAACGTATTCACAACAAATGTATATTCACAACAAATGTATTTTGTACGAGGAGTTGTTGCGAGTTTGCATGGTGTCACTCGAGAGATTTTCAAAGGACACATCCTAATTTTAAGCAACATAGTCTATCTTCATCCTAACAAGGTATCACATTCAATTCAACCCGTACTTAAGGTTACGAGGACTGGGAAATTGGGAATTCATTGATTTAGAGAATTTGGTGTTATGGTTTTTAATGATAAATGTACTATTTTTTTTCGTGGTTTCAGATAGCAAGATATTTTGAGAAGGAAATATACCTTTCTCCAACACCTAAAGGAGATCCTTACTAGGAGGATATGGAGAGAATAGAAAAAGAGAAGTTCGAAACTGATTAGAAAGAGAAGTTGGAAATTGATCGGAAAGCTCAGAGTTTTACCTTGACTAGACTACGTTGGGGGTTGGGTTTGTTTGGATGCCAGAAAGCAGGTTTAACAATGTTGACATTCTTGGAGCTATCATGGGATGTGATGGGACCCATTTTCTTCTTTCTCACCACAATTTACTTCATTGATAGATATCTTCGTTTTCTCAACACATCCACTAATCCTTCACTCAAGACTTTATTTGATGCTCTCTTCGTGGCTAGGTAGAGAAAATTAATGGAGAAAAGGAATTTCAACATAGTGTTAGCACCTAAATCTGCGTTAGGCTGAAGGAAGGCAAAATTCAGGGTAACCACAAACCACGCTCAGTCTAGTAGCTAGCCCTACCAGAACAGGAGAGGGCTCTCTCTGAGTCACGCTCAGTGAATAAGTAAACGAAATGGTCTGAGATGACTTACAGTGAAATATTGATCTTAGGCTAGTAAGTAAATATGGATAAAAGAAGTAATTTTTTATGAATCACTGAGTTTCTGGGATGGTATGGGACCAACGGACAATAATGAGCAGAGAGTTTAATACAAAGGCACATATTACTTCGTGAGGCAAGACAGGCGGAAAGTTTAGCAATTTAGTTTGAAATAACGCGGAATGGAGAGATTGCTCAGGAGGGTGAAAAGGGCATAAGTACATGAATCCTTTTCAATAGAAGAAAAACACACAACATGAAACTTTCCCACAGGCAGAGCAATAAAAATGAATTCTACCTTATCTTACTCAGAAAATTTCACTGGAAATGAATATGAATGAACTATGAAACATAACGAAATACATATTAAACATAAGGAAAAACACATTTGCTACACTCACATCCACATGAATCTCATGAAACAGAGCCGCTGCCTTTCATTAATCCTCTGTCAAAATATACAATGAAGAAACAGAGTTTCTTTCCCACAGTCTCCCAAAAATTACAAGCCAACCAAACATTTACAAATGGTTTGCATACAATAAATATACTATGCCATGAGGAAGTAGAATGACCAAGAGTCAGGGAGTTTCTCAAATCATTACAAAATGGAGATGGAAAGACAACCATTAGCTACAGGTGCAGCGTTACAAAAATGACAAATAGCTTGGGTGACTGTTTACCTTCCTTTTCCACTTGGATAGAAGCCAAAATATTTAAAATTTGCCTTATTTGCCGAAAAAAGTGAATTGTAGATGAGTGGGCCCACTTGGAGAAAGTCACGAATCGAAATTTCGCGAAACGGAGGTGAATTTGGCCTTTTTCTCTATATGCGCCGAGCCAATTTGGAGGTTGTTTTGAGGTACTTGCAGGAGTCCAAAATGTGGCTAAGTGTGCTTGTTGGAAAGCCTGGCCTGTCTACTTTCCAACCCAAGTGGAATTTATAAATTTGGTGCTCATTTTCCCCTCCAAATCTTCATTCTCCCAAGACTGCTTCCTGTGTGTCAAAATAGGGGCAGAGAGGGTCATTTTTTGAGTGTTTTTGACCTCCTGGAGACTCAAATCAATGCCCAAATTTCTTGTCCATGCACCAGTAGTCGTGATTTTGCATGCTAAATCCAAAAATGCAAACCATTTGCAATTTGGAGCTCCCAATAAGCGCCGCGCCAGTGGCGCGGCGCATAGGGAGAAAAAACCTGTGTTGTGACCAAAAATTTGCCATGTGACGAAAATTGTCCCAAATTTCTTGAAATTTGGGCTGGAGATCCTCTATGAGGTACTATGTTGGACCACAGAGGCTTCAGCCAAGATTCGAAGCTGATCTTGCTCTTTTTGCCTCTTTTGCCTCTTTGTTGCTTTGCTCAATTTTTCCTTCAAGCTCCTTATCCGAGCCTTTGAACTCATGTTCCGTGCCCTGTAATGATAAACCATCTCCTTCAGTATGGTTTTGTCCTTGTCGACCTTCTCCAATAGTCTCTCAAGGTGGATATTGATCCGCTCGAGCCAAGACTCACGGTCATTGTTAATTTCTTTCTCCAATGGAGTGAGCTCAATCCTCCTACGTTGGGCAGCTTGGCGATTCTCATGGATGCTTTGTAGCTCCATGACCTCATGCTGGTCCTCAAGCTATTTTTTCCTCTGCTCCAAATACCTGATAATCCATTTGGTCCTCTCCAAATTGAGTGAAAAGTCTTAGATCTCTGTGTTCTGCTCCTGGATGGTCCTCCTAAGCTTGGCACTCTCCTCATGTGCATCACCATCATGAATGAGGATGAAATCGGCCTCCTGCTCACTTGACGGCCCCTTGTCATGCATGGGCCTCTTGCCCTTATCCTACACCTGTGTTGTCGATGTTGGCAACGAGGCCCCTTCCACCCCGGGTGGAGATAACACTCGCTTTGTTGTTGCAAACAAATGTCTACTGCCTCTCTGATAGGTGATGAATACTGGCATAGTAGTGGTCTCATGGCACTCATACTGATGAGAAGGACCACCTATCTCATGTTCTGCCTTTGATAATACTTGTGAAGTGTTGAAGAGGTCACGGGAGATGAAGTCCTCCCAAGCAATGCCCTGCAATCCCAACTGATGATCCACCAAAATCCAGATAAGAGCAAAGTGATAAACATTGTTAAGTTGTTGCTGAGGGGTCTTGCGTTGCATGAAGGTGTTCATCCTCTCTATGTTCCTGCAAATGAAAAATGGGAGGTTCATCATGCATACCCTGGTAAAGTGCATGAGCAACCTGATGTGGTAGGCATATAGACGAGAGAACCTCCCCTCACATCTGAAGTACTTCATGATCAATTTCATGAGCAGAGCATATTCATATTTCAAATATCGGAATGGAAAGACTCTTGTGAGCTGCCTCAAGAAAATGGCCTTAATGTAAGGCTCATAATGTTGCCTATCCACCTTCTTTTTCTTGTGCCACTGTTCTCCAACATTCGGTATGTCAGTTGCCAATGAGATAGTTTCGGGTGTCAATGTGAAGGTGACCCTCGCCAAGATAGACTGAACTCCATGTAGGTGAAGCATGAAAAGACGGGCCAACTCATGATGAACTCTAACATTAGCCACCCTTTGACAAAATTCAAAACATGATAGATGCTGGAAGCATGACATAGAAAGAGGGCAAGCTTGCAGTTCTGTGAGGGTGGTTGGCTCATCCCTAACATGTTTGCCACTCTTGTGATGTCTCCTGGGAGCCTGTTCTTCCGAGGATGAATCACTTTGTGTCTCCATCTCATACTCTGATGAATGCTCGGATGCCATGACTACTGTGTGTACTGTACTTGGGCTGCCCTTTGATGATGGTGTGAAACTGGGTGTTGTTTTGATATCTGCCACCAAGGGGAACAATGAAAAGGGGGAGTATTAGGAGGGGAATAATATGAAGGGAATAGGGGTTATGAAGAGAAGTTTTGTTTAGGGACATGTAGGAGGGTTTGGGGATTTGGTAAGGTAGGGTTTTGGGGTTTATATTGACCAAAGTGTGGAGGGATAGGGAATAGGGGTTTAGTAATATTTTAGGGTAGGGAAAATAGGAAAAAATGGGATAGGGGGGATAGGGAAAAATGGTAAGAAGGGGAAAAATGAGGGGTGAAAATGGAGCCTTGGCACTAACACCACAATTTTGCAATCCTAGCAACAATGCCTTTGGTGTTTTCTAGTGGTTGGTTTTATGAATTTTAGTTGCCACTATAACTAGCCATGAACCACCATAACCTTTACAAAAATTTGATGAGCCATGAAGATTTAGAGCCTACCTGTCGATTTGACGGGTTTCAAAGGCAACTTGAGGAAATTTGGCACGATTTCGGGCCTTTGTGGGTGTGCTCCGCGCGACAAACCCAGTGCGCCGCGCTATTTATATGCGCCCACCCTTGTAAAATTTGAACTATGGGGTGGCTCTGTGTGTGCTGCACTCTGTATGTGCGCCGTGCCCCTCTGTGTGTGCGCCGCGCTCCTGAAAATGACTCCAACTCCCTCTAAACGCGCGCTTTGCACTTTCAAACACTTTGCTATGTTTCTAAATAACCTTGATTTGCACAATGACCTTGTTTGCTTGTGGAAACCTCTATTTAAAGACTTTGAAGTCATGGGTTTAATTTTTTCTTCTCCAAAACCCACTTTGCTAATGTTTCATTTTGGCTCTTTTCATTGACTTAATGCAACACTGAATTTCACTTTTTCCTTTGAATTTTTAGCTAGAATGATGAAAATTTTCGGCACTTTTTGCAGGGGTTGCGTGACAGGGCATTTGGCCACGGAAACCATGACTGCACCTGAAGAAATCAACTGGTGACTTTTTGAAAATTATCACAAATGACACACTGTTTGACTTTTCTTCAAAACAGAGTTTTGAAGAACAGTCATAATCTGTCGACATGACGATGAAACTCTCTAAATCATAACTTTGTAAGGGCCTCACTCTGGCCTGCATGGCTTTATTGGGCATAGTTGAAGACCAAATTGATTAATCCCTAGACCTAATGATCTAAAATGACTTTTGTCCATTAAAGGACCAGACCTTGATTGCCATGGACTTTAGTGAACATTGACGAAAAGACCTAAGCCAGCAGGTGCCAGACATGAGGGGAACTGACTAATAAGACCTTTTCCGTCAGATTATGGCATGCCCTTAGCAGAATGCAGCTGAGTGAATGGAGCGAGACACCTAAAAATGAAATTCATAAAGAGTTTTGATCTCTGACGGAGGACTGACAAGAACAACTCTAACACATAGAATGGTTTAAAGTGCTTTAGATGTTATAGAGACCTAGCATGAAGTCCTCTGATAGTTGCAAGTGTGTCTGCAACCGCTAGAGCAGCAATATGGCTGGCCAATGTCTGTATTTGTATTTTCTTAGCATTGTCATGCAACAATTTGCATTTTAAAGTGTGTTAATAAATTGGGCCGAAGTGCTGACAAGGCAGAGACTGTCTAGATGTTTATCATCTGAGGTTGAGGCTTTTGGATTTGGGAGACCGTCCAAAGGTTATGTTCTTTCTGTTACTAGATTTACCTCAAGTTTCATTCACAAAATTTGAAGGATCTATCAAAGGATGTATAGTTTAAATTACAAATAGTTATTTTTCAACTAATTATGAGTACCTTTTTTTTTTCTCTCTCTTTAGCCATTCACCCTCATTGTGTCATGGAAATTCTCCATTTGTAAATAGCTTGTGTTACAATACCATGGGCCAATACCATGGCTTATCAATACTACATGTCTAATATGACATGTGTTGATATGACATTCTATAATTAAGTAATTTGAGATGAATCAATTAAAAGACCATAACTAACTTGGAGATAAATCTTAACCCTTGATTTGTGATGGGATATTCAAGGTCAAATCTTTACCATCCACCTAATAATTATTGATAATTGAGTAAAATTGTGGAAATCCTATTCTGAAATAGACATGGCTATCAACATGATTAATTTTTTTTATAATTATTTTTCTTTTGTATACTACTTTATATGACTAACATGTGATTTGAGTAGCTTCGACTCAGGGGCAACCAACCCGGGCCACACTAGCCCTTATCATGGATGGATGTTTGCCTATAGGGTTTCGAACTAGTGACCTTTACATCATTGAGTGCCTTAACGGAACACCTTGTTGGAAATAATACTGAGAGGCGGGTGAATCATTATTAGTCAAATCAATAAGTTTTTCTTTTCATACTCTATTTATATACGCTACTTCAATGAAGGTAACTTGCGTGTACACACACCTGTCTTTAAGGCAACCAACATATATCCAGTGAGCTTATGATTCAGTTAATTCATCATATGTTAATATTTCATCAGTGCATCAATACTTAATTAACCATATAAATAGTAACCATGTGCAGTAATAACATAATAAACCATCACACATAGGAAACACACATGAACACCAAGATTTAAGGTGGAAACCCAATGCGAGACAAAAACCACCTGCTGCTGTCTTCTTTTAATATAAGAAAAACTTGTTTACAATCTTGTACTGGTGCATACTCATACCAGTACACAGGCACCCACCTGTAGAAGGCTACAACCTTCTCTCATTCTCGAGATTCCACTAGAAGGGAGATACAACCCCCTAGCTCTTGTACTAGCCGATCTGTTTACTAGTATGTAGGTGCCGGCCTACAGAAGGCTCCAACCTTCACTTGTTTTCCAGCTGCCACTGGAAGGGAGCTCCAACCCCCTAGCTCTTGTACTAGTTGATTTGTTTACTAGTACATAGGCATCAACCTACAGAAGGCTCCAAACTTCACTCTTCCTCCAGAGACCATGTTTCATAAATTTTCAGACTAGATACTCCTAGAACACAACACCACAATTTGAAGGCCTCGTTTCATCCAATTTTCATACTAGACCCGTAAACAACATTGAAGCTCAAAATCAATCACCATTGTAATACAACCAATCACTGAAAACCCATCATCACTGAAGCAAATCACAATCAATCAATCTGAACATTCAGAACACTGTCACCAGAACATAGTCACCAGAACACGGAGCTGAACCCAGAACTCTGCAACAACAACTAGAACCAATTGCAACTTCAAACATCATATTTCATAGTGTATACGCTACTTCGATGTGCCAAACCAGAGTGTATATGCGCTTTTATCAAAGCAAACCAATGTACAGATTTGCAAATACTAACTTAAAACATCACAACTATTCCAAACTTCAGTCATACCCAAATCAGAACATTTATAGTGTAAATCATGCGTTAGCATTTAGATCTAGACTATCCATGATCAGACCATATAATGATAATTCATTTTAGGTCTTAGGATCCTAATCCATCATTAGATCGCATCCCTTATCAACCATTAAGGTTCATCCTTAGTTCAGATCAAGCAAAGCACCAGAAACCTATAACATGCATATTTGCTTTTGATCTCACTCTTCATAAGATATTCATTGCTTGCACACCTTGGCCTAATGATCTTCTCCTGCTTATATAGTTTTAGGCCTTTCTCAATACCTCGGACCAAAACCACTTAGGACCAATACCTCAGACCAAATACCCTAGACCAAAACCACTTAGGACCAATACCTTGACCCAAATACCTCAAACCAATACCTTAGACCAAATACCTTAGACCAAAACCTTGATTTTCCATCCCATACGCGATTTTCCTTTGTGAAAGTGTGTGTATACGTATACATTCCTTTTGTTTTTTTAACCCATGTGTACACGCTACTTGGACAAAGTGAAACATTGTATACTTCTTGAACCACTCTCTTTCTTCAATCTCTGTAATCCTTTGCTGTTAACCTCTTGTGCTATGAACTCTCATCTATGTGAGTTGCCATCAAGGAAAACACATGTATCATAATGCCAACAATCTCCCCCTTTGGACTTGATGGCAACCACAACACCAAGATACTCTCCCCCTTTGACATCAAGGGAAAAGGGCGGACCAAGATATTCTCCCTCTTTGATATCATTATGTTGTCCATGCTCCCCTTGAATATATGCAGAGTCTTGAAAGATATTTTTCAAAATAATAACATGACTCTATAACTAAACTAAGTGAATATGAATTTCCTAAGACCAATGACATACATACATCAATCACCCAACCAAGTGGGGATACACAAAATTTGACTCATCCACCCAACCAAGTGTGGATATACCAAATGTTTATACATGACTGAAATAACAATTATTACATCATCCTTCCCATGCATATTGGAGTTACAAATTAGGCCTTTTCATGACCTTTACATCAAATGATATACATGGCATTTATAACAAGGACCAACAATCTGAACAAGACCATGATAGTCATCAACAACTAGCATACACCATATATGATCTGCCCAATCAGCATCTATCAGTAGCATCAAGATTAACAACCTGTATATGTCTATCATCAAAAGAGTCACATGAATCAAGACAACTATGTGGATCAAGCAATATAAGCATCTTCATGTATCGAGATATTCTAACGTAATGCCAACAATGCATTATTAGAAGCATATGCTCCCCCTAAACTTGTGCCAGCCATTCATTGTCAGATCTGATCATTGCAAATATCAGTAAGAATCATCAAGGCATCATCATCAATCAGATATACATCAAATCATCAACAACTTATGAGGGCCAGGAGCACTTCTACATATTATCATCCGACTGTAATCATCATTAATCAAATCAAAATAGATATTTGATAATTGACTAAACCATATCAGACCCCTTTTTCTGAGTTTGTCCCACTGATTTTTCCTCAAACTAACATATACACGACTGTGAAGCTTTGAACTCACGTATATACGCGACTTGTCTTCATGATAATTGTGTATGAGATTTAGAACACTAAAGTTTCACACTTTCAGCTCTCCTTGATCTTGTTATGTCTGTACTGTGCTATGCCACACCTTTTTGGCTGTACTTCCTTCTTCCTCCATACCTTGGAGTGTGATGATGTTTTCTCCTTTTGGTATGTTCATCGAAATTTGCTCTTGCATTCCTTTGCTATATGCCCAAACTTGTTACATTCATAAAATCTTACATGTTTCATATTCCTTCTATAGCAATCAATGGCTTTGTGACCAAACATATTGCAAAAAAAATAATATCCCTTAAAGTACTTGGAAGTTGATGATCTTTCTGTGTGATGGTCTTGAACCATTCTACTTCTACATCTCACTACAACATGTCCAAAATTATGACATATAAAACATTCAACATTATTCATCACAGGAAATAACTGACTATCACTTCCATAGTTAGGAGTAAAAGATTTTCTTTGAAGACTTTCTTTCCTTGGTTGTTGATGGGGTTGACTTTTCATCTCCTTGTTGAGAATTTTAGTTTTTTCATTAGAGATCCTTGCCTCATCTTGAGAGCTAGATTTCACTTTCAAAATATTCATGAAAAACAAGACCAATTTTGATGGTAGGAGACCTTTGACTACTAAGCATATTATCCAAAATCTTAGTACTATCTCGAAATCGTAACAATTTATCGTTTTCTTCTAATTTACCTTTTAAGATTTTTACCTCAACCTGATATTGTTCTTCCTTTTCAAGATATTGCCTTTTCATGATTTCTTCAACCTTTCTTCTTTCTTCCACTTGTTGCCTTAATTTGAGAATCTCATTTTCTTGTTCTTCATATGCTTGAGGTAGTTCTTCATTCTACTTATTTGATTTTTCAAGATCTTATTTTAGAGAGAGGATCTTAGCTTCAAGACTTTCATAGTAAATGGATCTATCTTTAAGTTTCTTGATTGTTGTACTCTTTTCACTTCATTTCTGAATGATGTCACTTCATCCTACAACTTTTGAAATTGATCTTACTTTCCCTTGTACTGCTTCCTTACCTTGTTTCCTTCCTCCACTGATATTTTAATCTGGTAACTTATTCTTTGCAGGAACATTCCCTTTTATCAATTAGATCATCTTTATCTCTGATTATATCTATGCACCTTTTAAATTATGCCTCTATTTTATTTCTTTCTTTTTTACCCATAGGAGCAAATTCAGTTGTTTCGCTATCACTTTCATTATTTTCAAATGAACAAAGAAATGTATCACCAGAGGACAACAAATTCATACCTGATAATTATTTTGCTTGGTCATCTTCATTTTGAGGTGATTCTAAATCTGAATGTTGCTTCCACATAATCCCCAATTGTCCCTCCCACTATCACAGTTCCTTTGAGATTCCTTCTTCTTTTGAGGTGCTTTCTTCTTTAGCTTCTTTCCCATTGTTTCTACATATCTCCTTTAAGCGATCAACCTTCTGTTAAAGGACCTGCTCTGGTACCAAGTATTGGAAATAATACTTGGGGGGTGGGGTGTGAATCAGTGTTTGCAAATCAATAATTTTTCATTTCCATAATCAGATTTAAATACACTACTTTAGAGAAGGGAACTCGCTTGTGCATGCAATTGTTCTTAAGTAAACCAACGTATATCCAGTGAAATTATGATTTAGTTAATTCATCATATGTTGATATTTAATCAGTGCATCAGTACTTTATTAAACATTAAGCAGTAACCATCTGGATTAATAATAAAATAAGCCATCACACATAAGCAACACACATGAACACCAATATTTAAGGTGGAAACCCAATGTGGGTGAAAACCACATGTTGTTGTCGTCTCTGTTTTATTTTAATAATAAGAAAATCTGCTTACAATCTTGGGTGAAAACCACCTGTTGTTGTCGTCACTGTCTTCTTTTAATAATAAGAAAATCTGCTTACAATCTTTTACTGGTGCAGACTCATACCAGTATGTAGGCACGCACCTGCAGAAGGCTAAAACCTTCTCTCATTTTCCAGCTACTACTGGCAGGGAGATACAACCCCCTACCTCTTGTACTAGCCGATTTGTTTACTAGTACGTAGGCGCCAACCTATAGAAGGTTCCAACATTTACTCTCTTTTACAACTGCTACTAGAAGGGATCTCCAACACCCTAGCTCTTGTATTGGCTGATATGTTTACCAGTATGTAGGTGCCAACCTACAGAAGGCTACGATCTTCTCTCTTCTTCCAGGGATCACGTTTCATGGATACTCCTGGATAACAACACCACAATCTAAAGGCCACATTTCATCCAATTTTCATATTGGACCCATCAACAACATTGAAGCTCAAAATTAATAATTACTACAATAAAAACATAAAATATATCTGCATCAACCAATCACTAAAACCCAATCATCAATCTATGACATAACTGAAACAATCAATCACTAAAACCTCTGAAGCTATGACAATCATTAAAACCTCTGGTGTACTAAATTAAAAAATAACTGAAACCTCTGACATACTGAATCATACAATCACCGAACCTATGACATACTGAATCATACAATCACTGATCCTCTGGCATAGCTGAGTCAACCATTCATTCAAACTTAATCAAATTTAACCAAACAACTGGAACAGACAAATCACCGTAACTAGCACACAAATCTAAACCAGATCATTGCATCAACAACTAGAACTAACTGTAACTTCAAAAGGCATATGTCAAAATGTATATTCTCCTTCAATTAATCCAACCTGATTTTATACGCTACTTCCTTTACCCCAACCTACATATATCTCTAAATATACTGAATCATAAAACTTTTGAACCACAAATTGTACCAATCAATGACATTCTAAAGATCTACTGACATATTACAGAGTTCTAAACAAATAGCAACAAGGATCATTCTTCCTTCTCAATCAATCAATTAATTAGACTCAATTTCCTTATACATTTAGTTCTACTTTCAAACCTAATAAGACATCATTGACAAACAGTAGTAATACAACGACAAAACAAAATTATTGATCTGATAGATCAGTCATCCCTGAACATCAAGCTTTTCTTTTGCATACGCTACTTGGAAGAGCCAAAATAGCATGTATACGCACCTTCACCAAATCGAACCAGCATACAGATCTTCAAATACTTACTTATAACTTCGCTGCAATTCTAGACTTCAAACATACCCAGATCATCATATATAAAGGATAAAATGTGCGTTAGCAATCAAATCTAGCCTATCCATTGTCAGATCACATAATGATAAGTCATTATGATCTTGATCCATCATTAGATCTCATCCATCATCAACCACATAGGTGCATCCTTAGTTCAGATCAAGCAAAGCATCAAAAACCCATAACCTACATATTTGATCTAACACTTCATAAGATATTCAATACTTGCACACTCTGGCCTAATGATCTTCTCCTCCTTATATAGTTTTAGGCCTTTCTCAATAACTTGGACCAAAACCACTTAGGACCAATACCTTGGACCAAATACCTAGGGTCAATACCTCGAACCAAATACCTTGAATCAATACCTTGGACCAAAAAACCTTGGACTAAATAACTCGGACCAAAACCTTGGTTTTCCAACATGTACGTGCTTTTCCTCTTGTGAAATTGCGTGTATACGTATATGCTTCTTGTGTTCTGTTAACCAACTTGTATACACTCTTTTTTTACAGTGAACCTGCATAGACATGTTAACATACCTGAAAATGTCCTTTGTCTTCAACTTCTTGATTCTAGTATGTAGTCATTTGTTCCTTCATCATATTCTTTTGTACAATTAGTTTTTTCCCTCTGAATAGACTTGTTATAATGTGATTTTCCATTGTAAATTACTTCTGAACTGATTCCTTTGAACTACCCTGCATTTTGTCACATCTGTAAACACAACTGCCATGCATTATGTCACATCTCATATCTCTCTTGTAGATTCATCTAGTTACCATATACAAGTGGGTTGCCTTAAAGTACAACACATGTATCATAATGCCAACACTTAGTTCTGACATTGTTTCAATAAAGTCATGATTTATTTTCCTAGACTCTTAACAACTAACTTTATATGAGAATTAAAATAATATTCACTTAATGAAGGTATAACTAGTTCAACCCCAGAAATTGGTTTGAAAATTAAAAGGGAAAAGGGAATATTGGTATAAATGGGAGTCGTAGATATTTATGGAGAAATATCCATCATAATATGAATTTATGAACTTTGTATTTGTAGAATATATTGAATTGGTTCTCTACGTATGTCTTTAGAAGTTGTGATAAATTCTAGAAAAAATTGTGGAAAGACATTTTGAACTTCTGAAGTTGGTGACACTAGATTATCTAGTATCTCCTTAATGATTTCCTAGAAAAATGCCTAAACACTTTCTTGAGCCTCAATTTAATATTTATATTTTTCTACCTAAGGGGAACCAATTTACATATTATAATCATGTTGACTTCTCTGATTGGGAGATTCGATATCTATGATAATTTTTTCTAGAAGAGAAATGCCTTATTCTTGAATAGTCATCTGCTTTGTACTTTGAAAATATCCTGAAGCCTCTGTTTGACTGATTTATGTTTGAACATGAGGTTTATCCATTGTAATATAAGAAATGGGTAACTCTAAATAGTTCAAACCCTCAACATATTATTCTTATGTAAAATAATAATCAAATTCTGAAGGAATATCTCAAAAACAAAAGTTAATACCTTCAAGAAGTTTCAATCTTTAAACTGGTATACCAAAATTTACATTGCTTTGCCTTAGGTAGTAGTCATATGTTTCTTCTTTGATTTTTTGTCACTTGAATTTCTCCTCAATTCTCATAATATGATCCTTTAATTTTACTTGAACAAAATTATCATAATTGATAAAAACATAATCAAAGAGTGGTAATTATGAAGATAACCTTTTGAAAAATTTATCGAGTTTTAATTATCAACAATAACATTCTTCGTATCATATTTGTAATGGGGAAGTGAATGTAACCATATTTCTTGCAGACTATTGGTATTTTCCACAACATGAGTTCTATCTTTAAATACCAATTGTGCAATTTTGATGGGAAAATTAGGCCAAAATTTATTCTGCATTTTATGTAAGAATTTAGTAACTCCAATAAAAGTGGTGTGATTTCCAATATTTTTTTATCGCTAATATATTTTGAATAAATTGAGATGGGACATGAGGTTCCACTTCGCCTCCATAGATTCAAATGTAAAAAAAAAAAAAAAAAACATTTAATAAACCAATCCCTTGTTTGAGATAATGTAGACTTGAATTCTTTGCTTGCCCTGGGTGGAGTCTTTCCAAACAAAACCTTATAGAAATAAATCATAACATTTTCATAGATATCATAAAAATGGTTATTGTATCTTCTTGCCAAGAGTATAGGACAAATTTTTTTAATGGCTTATGAATGGTTCAACGTATAACTCCATGCCATCAATGGGAAAGGTATTGTAGAAATAACAATATTTGTAAGATATCCTAACATAAATAAACCGTGTTGAAACTTGGAGGAGAATATAAATAAATCTTAATTGCTTCTAAAATATTTTGAGACAAAATATATGTAAACATGAACTAAGTGTCACTATGATATGGCCCGACCTCCACATTTAAGTTATGGAAGTGGGGCCAACAAACTGAAAACATTATGATACCTCTCAAGAGCACCTAATCACCCAGAAGTCAATCCACAACCTCTGATGATTAGATCCTTAGTTGGACCTACTTTTTCACAAGCCTAACACCACAATCACACCCTTGAACATTGTGCATGTGGTTATGAGGCTCCAATCACACCCATAAGGCCACTTGCATGTGGTTATGACAAAAATCCCCAGTTTTGTGCATGCATTGGCGATATCTATGCCACTTTTTCAGGATAGCCTCTAG
The DNA here is from genome assembly GCA_000404065.3 of Pinus taeda. Classification (NCBI taxonomy): domain Eukaryota; kingdom Viridiplantae; phylum Streptophyta; class Pinopsida; order Pinales; family Pinaceae; genus Pinus; species Pinus taeda. The sequence goes on from APFE030097749.1 coordinate 37,553, forward strand.
AACACTACCCAAAACTGACTATGAATTTCTAGAAACATAACTAAAATGATAACAATGCCAATCATTCAAAATTTGAGCAAGATATTGACCTAGACATGAATAATACATGAAATACATTTCGTCAAACATATGATAAACATAGAAACTACAGGTCCTGAATGAATATCTAATCATAAACTTCTGAACTTCATTTGAGAATCATGAAGAAGGCTCTATGCCCTCTCTAGCTAGCTGCAATACCATTTGTTAGCCCATGCATTCATCAACTATTCAATAACTTGTAAAATATGAAAGAGATCCATAGTAAGAGCACATCATATAATTTTGCATATAAACAGAATAAGATCCATGAAAAACTAACCATAAAATAAACACATTAACGGGTACAAGTGCTGACATAGATCACAATAGAAAAATAAATCATATTAACGTAAAAAAATTCTAGCCAAGTTAGGGACTTCCATGTACCACTTGACCATAGATTAGGTTGAACCAAATCTCTCTTTCATCCAATTAGCCTCATACCATATTCCAAGAATGAATGTGGGATCATAAGGGTTAAACCAAAACAAAACCAACCAAGGCTTCCAGAGGCCAAACCACCTCAACCCTCAACCACAATGATTTCACATAAATGGTCCAAGCTATCTAAGGATCTAGGGACTACTAAATCAACCCATAGCCTCCAAGGGACCCAATATGTTACAGGGCTCTAGAGGTCTACCATCTCAACCCACATCCTCTAGGGCACCCAAGTTTTTTTAGGGCTCCGGAGAATTTGTCCCAACCCACAACCATATAGAACCTGAGAACCAATTAGAAAACCAAATGGGGAACCCACTATGCCATGACTATCTAGGAAATGGAAAGGCAAGGATAAAACCACTATCACTCTAGGAAAATAACTATGCCAATGACAATAAATGACCAAGGAGCCATATGCATAAATTGTGAATCCTAAAAACCACCAAGGACATCACACATGCAACTTGTTACTTGCAAAGTATCCCCGTTGTAGATGTTGATCCAACCTTCTCTTTTGTTTCCCCCCAAATCCTTGCTTATCCTTTTCTTACTTTATCCAAGTCCAAGTGAATGCTAGTATGATCCAAGAATGATATAAGTGTGCAAGAGTGTAAGAGTATGGAAGATGAGAACTAACAATAAACTGACAAAAGCTGTGAATTTTTTATTTATGCCTTTTTATCATTGATGTCTCTCTTTCTTTCATTTTTCATCTAATTTCCCTTTCATGTAAATTTATGTCTTTTCACCTTCCTTCTCGCCTCTTTTTCCTTTATTTTTATAATTAGATGACTATTATCTCCTCTTTGCCTTTGCCATTAATAAACCATAAGTGATTCCCATTATAATGTTTTCCCACAATTCAACTTGGAATATGTGTCCCATTACCTTCGTCTTACTTTATTTATATGAAAAACCAATCAGGGGTTGTTACAAACCCCTCCCCCTCGGGGGAACACCTTCCTTGGTGTTCTATGATGATTATAAGTGATAAAAAATGTTTTCCATGGAGATTTATAACACAACTCATTGTAGTATTTGCAATACACATGCATATATAATTATATAACCAAAACACATATACCAACACATCTACTCAACCAAAAAATAAGGAAGGATACAAGGTTCACATCTAATCATCCATCTCCCATGTAGCTTCATCAGCCCCAAAGTGCTTCCACTGCACTTTAACTTGGTGTATTGATCGGCTATGGAGCATGAGTTCTTTTTTTGCAAATTACACTAAGTGTTTGGTTGGAAATCTTTGTTTAGTTCCACCTACAATACATTATTTTGAATAGGTGAATGGAACCATTTGTTGGCTTGATGGGCCCTGACCCAGGTTCAGCATTAAGTAGCCAAGCAAATCCCTACACTACTTGCCCTTTCAGTTTCAATCCGCAGAGCACGGACTGAAGCCTCACCTGAAGCAATATGGGGGGATGCAAGAACCAAGTTTCTGCACCCTGAGATGGTAGCGATGTCGCTCTTAGACCTTCACTCTACCTTCATGCAGAACGATAAGCCATTTAGGGCTTATCAACATACTTCTCTTATTTGTCCTTGAAGCCTCTGTGAAAGTCTCTGATCGTCCTTCGCAGACCCTAAATAGCCAATTTAGGCGCTTACATGCCTCTCTAATTACTCTTACTTTTGTATTTACTCAGATTATCTTAGTTTCTTACAGTCTTAACATGTAATTATGATTATTTTCGTGTAAACAATTATCTTTACTTGTGTTCATATAACAAAGAGAAACATATAGATTCGCACATCAGAATAGTATTAAAACATAAACCTAGTGTTCAACGTAACTTAATCACATGTAATTAACAGAAGTAAAATACACAGGTAATTACAAAATACTTCTCTTTATTAATAATCCAGATTTCCAGTACAAACTCTGACTACCTTGCGCACACAACTATAGGGGTTTGCACACTCAGCTGCAGACTTCTACCCTAGTCCTCTATGCACTCAGCTACAAAGCCTTTACCTACACTAATACTCTTTGCTCTTAGCTCTCACAGACCAAAAACCTACTTAGAACTCTACCAAAAACTTGCCTTAGACTCTTCTAAGACTCCCTTTTTATACATTCCCATGGCCCACGGACAAAGGGTGGATCTCATCAAGCCGACACAAACTATCTAAACTAAGGGTGGAAACCATTTTTGAATATTTACATCTTCATGCTTTGCAACCACAAAATGTGGATACTTTACATTCTTTATACAAAAATTGGGCCTTTAGCACCAAAACTTGGGCTTTTAACCCCAAAATTGACCCCAAGGGACTCGTTCCCAACAAGCCCCCAACATAAATCTGGTGACTCGCCCTCGAGTCACTCTACTAGAATGGAGATCTTGTCGTGGAGACCTCCCAACTCCACCTATACCACTGCGACATCGACGATGCACTATGTTGCTACCTGATTTACCTGCTCAACCAGCTGCTCCGTTGCTGGCCTCACGTTGTCTGCTTGTATTTTCTACTATGTCACCTACAAACTAGCCAATTTCCCTTCAATGGAGGCAGTGAGTACATAAGTTTCCTCTAGCGAAGGCCCCAATCTGGCCTTCAATACTACCTCCTTGCGCTGAGCTGCACCTGTTCTTTTAATGCCTTTGCTTCCTGCAGCTTCGCTAACATTTATGTAATGGCGATGGTGTGCGCAGTCCGTTTAACCTCATCATATCTCTGTTGCAAATCTCGTACCTATGTTTGTAGCTACTGCACATTGGGATCCTCTTTTAGGTTGGAAACTACTTCATGTGACTGCTCGAAGAGCGCAGTGCACTCCTTCATGATGGCATCTGCAACTGCTACTGCATCTTTGATAATAGTCTTTCGCTGCTCTTTAACCTCTCAAGGAGTTGAAGGCTAGGCCCTCAACTCGATCTCTTTAATTTTAAGGTTCAGTTCAAACTAAACCTTAGCCAACTTTGTTCTTGCTTCATGTACTCCAGCAGCGAGCTTTCGAATTCTCACATCCACTGGCGCATCTTTAAGAATATCCAGCTCTGGAACAGTCCCGCATGCCTCAGCCACCACCTTGGTCATGTGTTGATTCTTTTCTGTGGTGGCCTTAAGAAGATCAATGGAATAATTCTTCTGTACAGCCAACTGAGTGTTTTTCACCTTCTTCTCACTGATAACATTTAGGGTGTGTTGTTCCCGAGCCTAAAGTTCTACAATCACACGATCTTGTAAGGTGTGAAGGGTGTCACTTAGAAGCGCGGCCAAATTTAGCCCAACCCTCTTGAGGGCACTGATAGTGGCCTTGTAATCTTCTGCTTCTATATTTAGTGCTCCATCCAGCAGCACTATGGCCCAAGATCTAGCATATGCACCATTTATTCTGCCTCTAAAATTCCAGGTACGAAACTAGTTGATGCCATGTTGCTTCGCCCCACACTAGTCTGTACCTGTGATGGCTGGATCTATAGCTCGTGCAGACATATTTGAATAACACCTAAGTCCTGTTGCTGCTGCAACATTTCTGTAGTCGCATCCCTCACCGCATCGCCAATGTCATTCAAATGACCTTTTGTTAAGGTGATTGGGTCGAGGGATGTTTTTCTAGCCTTAGACTTCTTTTGTGACCCTAATTCCTCCTGCTCCCTCTTATGTTTAACCCAGAATGGAGTAGTCTTCGGGTCCAGTCCTCCCTATTCAGATCGTTGCTATTCCTCATCTGTCTCTAGGGAAGGATATTTTTGACTCCTATCAGAGTCACACTCCTCCTCTTCTTCCTACTCTTCTGTCTGCTTTTTGGAAGTGCACTCTGCTTTGGCCTTGTCCTCAACCTATTTCTTCCTCTTTTTGGCCAACTGTTCCATCTTTGGTCTGGGCTATTCCTTCTTACGCTTCACTGTAGACTTGCTAGACCCAGCTGTCAAGTTTGAGGCCAGGTGCCATTCTGCTGGCTAGCAGTTGAGGACCACTGCTATTGCATCGTCTGTGGCCAAGTATGGAAAGTCATACCACTTTTGATCAAGGTCCTTCTGTGCTCGCATGGAGACACAATGGAAGTCTGCCTTGAACTCCACATACTCTGCCAACTGTTCGAAGACAATCGATGATAATTGCGGTTTGTAGTTGATGGCTATGTTGATGCTCATTTCCATCAAGATCTAAAATATCTTGATATCCTTGACCCTTTGGGTGTCCTTAGTGGCCCAGAGTGAAGCAAACTTCACTACTTTAGATAAATCTTGTGCAACCGGAGGAAACTAACTATCCTCCGATAACTCCCATGCAACTAGTACTATGGATAGCAGCAGCCATGCATAGTAAAAAGTTTTTCTATGATCATGTACCTCTCTGCAGTTCGCGAGGAACTCACTACAAAGGTAGCATGCCTAGTTCAATTGTACGCCCTCCACACACTGGGCTGCAAATGATACAACCGGTGCCAACACTTCATCTGCACAACACTTCCTCATAATTTTCCTAGCCAGGATCTGGGTGGCTACTTTGACCGTAGGGTCAGTTATAATAGAAATGGAGTAGCCACGCAACTTCTTGATGAGCTTAAATTTGTCCTTCATTTTATTGGCAAGGTCACACTCACCTGTCGTTTTTCCGAATTTCATGGCCAGATTTAATTCTGAATGCAGCACCCAAGTGATCCTATGGATCAACATGTCAATGATTAGTATTTTTTCTTCCAACCACAGGCATCCTTCGTGCACCAAGCATAGCAGCTGTTTGATCACTATCATGGTTATGGGTGCATGGTTTTAATGCGACACCCATAGCATGTTTAGCATTCCTGCCTTGTCAACCCCTCTTATCCACCTCCTTGGCTCCAGCACGGTCACAACAGTGTCCTTATAGAAGACATGGTGTAAGAACTGATCGATCGTTAAGTGAGGAAAACACTCTATATCAGCCAAATCCCAATCCTCAAGCTTTAAATGGGGGACGTGCACCAGGCATGGTCCTTCAAATGAGATCTTGTGTGGTAGTAATGGTGTATGCAGTGTGACTTTTCTCTCATCAATGTCCTTTGGGACCTTTGCCTTGCCTTGGTGTGGAGGAATGTATTCAGGTAGTTTAGAGATAGGGTTAGACCCTTCAACATCAACATCCTCTGTCCCCATGTCAATGTATTTGCCACACATATTGATATGTTCAGTCTCTTCTTCAAGTTCTAGGTCAACGACCTTGCCCTTCTCCTGTGCAGTGGGCTTTTCCTTCTGCGGGTGTTTTTTGGGTGACGCATGCAACGACATTGTTTCTTTCTGCTTATATTTCTTCATTTTTAGACCCTCTTTGGTCGGCGTAGGCCTCGACCTAGGCAACCTCGTCAACTTGGGTACCTCTTCATGTACTTCAACACTTGATATCTTTGGGGTAGCTTTCTCAGCTACCATTGCCACCTCCGGGGTAGTTTCCTTAGCTGCGATTGCTTCTCCAACACTCACGGTTTCCGAGGGTGCTAACATGATGCTAGACAAGAACTCCTATATTTCCTTCAACAACCTATCAAATGTTGAACTCACTAGTTGATACACTCTTGAGAGCTCAACACCTCAATTCTCAAAATGCCCAGTGTTTTTCGCTGGGCAGCCACCTGTTATTTATATGCATTTTTGAATTCAAATCCGACCATTCCCCCCCAAATTCATTCGTAAATACTAGATTGGCAACATATTTTCAAATATCTTTCCCTTGAATTTTGACTAAAATGCCCCCCCCCCCCCCCCCACCCTCACGCTCTGTTTAGCCTTTTTTTCATCATTAAATCATGAATAGTGACCATAAGGGTCACTTTCCGACTACCCTGTGTGGTTCCTTCTTCGATAGCACAACTTCTCATGCGTTTCTGTTAACACTGTGACATCCCTTCATTCTGCGCAGCTGCCCAATCGCGCAGATCCACAACCTAGGCAGTGTAGTTTATAGTTTCATGCCCCGTTTTTTTTGCCTGGAGCGCTAAGACTATGTTTCCATCATGTAGTCATCTAGCAAGATCGCCAGTGTATGGCTTTAATCGGCTACCATTCACCTTCCCTAGGAATGGTTTTCCATTCAAGTTTACCAACTAAACTGCTCCACCATCGGTAATCTCCTTGATGACATATGGCCCCAACCAATGCATCCTAAATTTTCCTGGAAATTTATCAAACTTGTTGTCATATAATAATAATAAATCATTTACCTTGAAGGTGTGCAGTTTGATGTGTCGATCATGCCATGCCTTTTCACTCTCCTTTTGAACTTGTTGATGGAATCCAACTAGAAATCTATCCTCTTCAACTCAATTAGTTGTGCAAGCCTCTCCTCTAGGGCTCTGCGATTCACCATTCCTATGAATGTCGCTATGCACAGGCTAGGTATAATGAATTCCATAGACATCACAACTTCTATGCCATAAACTAGCCTGAACAATGTTTGTCCAGTTAGCTTCTTGCAAGTCATTATATAAGCCCATAGCACCGCGGGTACACACACATACCAGTAATTTCTTTGAGCAACGAAAACATTTGTTAGCGTGCTCTACAATATTTTATTAAACGCTTCCACCATCCCATTAGCCTATGGATGATATGGCATGCTCTTCTAATGGTAAACCTGAAATTCCTCTGTCAGCACACTGATAGTTTCATTAAAAAAATTCATACTGCGATCGCTCATCAAAATCTTCGGACACCCAAACCTTGTTAGTACCTACTCAAAAATTAACTTTGTTGTTGTTACACCTGTACAGTCCTTCACAAGCTATGCCTATGCCCATCTGGTTAAATACTCAGTTCTGATGATGATGTGGCATGCACTCGTCTCTTTTCCTAGAGGCTGAATTGGTCCCACAAAGTCAATCATCAATTTCTCAAAGGGTTGTAATGATATCTGCAGATAATTGGCAGCTCATCCCTCCACAAGGGTGTGTCAGTCCTTTGGCATGCATCGCATGTGTTGGGTAGTGGATATCATGCATAATGGTTTTGGGGCCTAAAGCCCACAATTTTTGGTAATGAAATTGTAAAAGTTCCGCGAAGTGCGCAGAGTGTGGATGGTAATGAGTCAAGTCGAAGGGTAGTCCACCCTAAAATATTGTAATTTAATATAGAATGGGTCAGCTTACTCATGTTATGCACACATACCAGTAATTTCTTTGAGCAATGAAAACATTTGTTAGCGTACTCTACAATATTTTATTAAACACTTCCACCATCCCATTAGGCTACAGATGATATGGCATGCTCTTCTAATGGTAAGCCTAAAATTCCTCTGTCAGCGCATTGATAGTTTCATTAAAAAAATTCATACTGTGATCGCTCATCAAAATCTTCGAACACCCAAACCTTGTTAGTACCTACTCAAAAGTTACTTTGTTGTTGTTACACCTATACAGTCCTTCACAGGCTATGCCTATGCCCATCTGGTTAAATACTAAGTCGCGATGATGATGTGGCATGCACCCATCTTCTTTCCTAGAGGCTGAATTGGTCCCACAAAGTCAATCATCAATTTCTCAAAGGGTTGTAATGATATCTACAGATTCATTGGTAGCTCATCCCTCCACGAGGGTGTGTCAATCCTTTGGCATGCATCACATGTGTTGGGTAGTGGATCCCCCGCGTAATGGTTTTGGGGCCTAAAGCCCACAATTTTTGGTAATGATATTGTAAAATATCCGTGAAGTGCGCAAAGCATGGATGGTAATGAGTCAAGTCGAAGTCTAGTCCACCCTAAAATATTGTAATTTAATCTAGAATGGGTTGGCTTACCCATGGTCCACGGACCATGGGAATGTATAAATAGAGCGAGTGTCTAAGTGTAGAAGGTAGCGTTGGGTGTAGAGTTCAGATGTGTATGGGTTTCTAAAAGTAATATTGGATCGAAGTCTGTACATCTGAGTTGTGGGTCATAGTAGTAGAAGAGGCTCTATAGCTGTGTTTGCAGAGGCCTAGTAGAGTTCGCAACTATGTGTGCGAACCTGTGTAGCTGTGTGTACAAGGTAAGAAGTGGATTGTAACTGGAAAAAGCATTAATAAAGATAAGTTGGGTTTGGAATATCGCACGTTTGTTGTTCTGCTTCTGTTTATGCATATGTTTACCATTTATGATTACATGCATATCTTATGTTGACTGGTAACTACAAGTATTGTGCTTACTTAAATTAATTCCAGATCTATAATAATACTAAACACAAAAAGGGTAAAGAGCATTCATAGTCGTCCTTCAAGCCACACAAAGGTAGTTTCTCTGAATAGACGGCTGTGCGGAAGTAGCGTAGCATGAGGGAATGATTCGCGGACCTTCCAGACCTCATCAGGACATCCCTAGGGTGCGAAAACCTAGTTCCAGCACCCTCCCCTAATACCTCGAGTGAGATCTCAGTCCGCACTCCACAGACTATTGTTGAAAGGGCAAGTAGTTTAGGATTTGTCTGGCGAAACATTTCTGAACTTGGGTCAGGCCCCATCAAGCAAACAAATGGTTCTATTGCGGGGACCGGGATCTGCCTAAGGGATGTCTGATGTCAGAACGCTGGAACCCTACGAAGAAGGAAATTGAAGATTGGTTGGATCAGAAGCTTCACAAGTTCGTGGTACAACAAAATAAAACCCACAGATATCTGAAAAGAGGTGGCTAGATCACTTTGTATATATAGAAATCCACGAGATCTTCTTCACATCTTTCTCTTCAAAACTGTATGAGTGGATCGCAAGGCTAGCAAACAGCTAGGGAAGGTGCAAGCTTGATCAACCCATAATGTGGACTCCAGAGTTGGTGCACAGGCTAGAAGCATATAAAGATAAGATCATGCGGGCTATAGACCACTAGCAGGATCGGATCATAGGAGGGTTTATCACTGAATTTGAGATAGACACAACTGTCAGCTATAGAGAGGTAGAGAAACGTTTTCTCAAGGGACCACGAGGTAAATACATCAAGTCTTTGAATACCTAGATTAAGATGTTTTAATGTGAAAATCAGGTGATGTGAATACATCAATGAGTGGAACGACATGGAGCGGAAAGGCCTATAAAGGGATCGAAGGGTTAGGAAATAGTCCTTTAATTTCACCTCCGCAAGCAAGTGATGAAGAGAACGCTTGGGTCTCTCCGAGGAGTGCGATCAGTTTGATCAAGTAGCGCATTCTGCAGTTATCATCCTCGCTAACACCACTACTCTCGTTACCTTCTTCACCTTTGACTTTGCCCACACCACCTCTGCTAAACCAACAGTTTAGCATGGGGAGCGTGATCAAGTTGCTTGTATTCAGAGGAGTAGCAAAGGAAGACCCAGATTAGTTTTGGTTCGTAGCAAGAGCAGTATGGGAAGTGCACGGGGTTATGGATGATAACATCAAGAAGACCACATTGATAAGTGCACTACAATATCGTGCACTGACTTGGTATATCAAGCACTCGAATGATCACTTGAATGCTGAATAGCAGAGATCGAGACTGCATTGAACAAAGAATATAGCTAGCCAAAATAAAAAATGCAGTCGATCATCGGATTCAAGGAGATCGTGATGCTTCCAAGCGAAACCCCTTAGGATCTGGATCAAAGGCTAAAAGGTACAATCTGCAAGGCTAATATGACATTGATAGATGCACAACACCACAACTGAGGACAACACTATCACAGCAGAAGATCTCAACCCAGGAAGAAGCATTGGAAATGGTGATGAGGTTACATGAGACGCTGATATAGGATCCAAGGTTAGGAGTCCAAAAAATCCACACACAGCTACAAAACCTATGCTTGGAGATGCAGGGTTTGAAATAGGATAGGGCACCTCAGCCGGAAGTGCGCGAAGAAGTGTGGTGCATACAATGTAAAGGCCAAGGCCACGATAAGGATCACTGCCCCATATTTGCAAACTATTTGGCAGGAGGAGGACCGATGTCGTTGAGGCCAGAGGCACTGGTGGCCCCAAGCGTGGCACCTGCACTCTCATGTGCAATCTGTTAGGTGGGAGGAAATGACACTATTGACAACTGTCACCTATTGCAGAAGTATACACAGTCTACGCAGTAGATATTTTGTAACTTTTGTAGATCAGTAGGCCACAATGAGTGGACATGTCAAAGCTATGATCCAATGATGGATAGGACTCTAGCCTATCGAATGCAGATAGAAATGCGAGGTTTGAATCCAGCCGCAGTAATGGCACGCAGTGGATTCCAAGGACACGGATAAGGGTGAGGAGGAATGGGACCTGGACAAGGGTGCAAACAACTAATCTGCTACAATTGCAGAGGACTAGGGAACTACGCTTGTGATTGTACCAACCCAATGAGAATATCTTTCCCATACTGTGAATAGCTTGATCATGAAATGATATATTGTCTAATGTTGATCACACAAATGCGCAAAAAGGGGTGCTGCAGCCTACTCCGATGCAAAATATCCAAATGATGAGGTTCGAACCACATGAAGAAGACCCCAATGTGAACATGAGGCACAGAAGTGGCACAACCACGGGGGAAGATAAGGGGAATTAGCATGAAGAAGATACCTAGGTACGCAAGGCTCCTACAAAGGAACCTAAGTTTGACTTGGAACGCACAAGAGAAACATTTATGGAAGCTAACAAGAGCTTCGCGAAGGTCTCTACCTCAGGTAGTAAAGATCAACTAGAAACAAGAATGGATCCTTCTTTTCTTACTACCTTTTTAGAGACATGCATGAAGCTGCTATGCGACAATAAGGTGGTTAAGAGACTATAAGAGTTGATTTCTAGGTGCGCAGGACTAGGTGAACCGCGTGTAGTCTGGAAAATTGGGAAGGCATGCACTGCGCACTGGGAGGGAAATGAGATTGACGACATAGATTGGCGAGAATGAAATGGATCAGGTGATCTTAGACTTAGGTTCAGACGTGAATGTGTTACCAAAACAGATGTGGGAACACATGGGCAAGCTCATGCTACAGAGGTTTCCTATTAAACTATGGATGGCAAACCAACAAAAGATCGTGCCCATGGGAAGATTACAAGGGGTAACAGTGGATATCGAAGGTGCGAGCACACAGACTGATTTTGAAGTAATAGAGATTTTGGATGATAGTAACCCTTAGCCCACGCTGTTAGGGATCGACTGGGCCACGAATATGAATGGTGTCATCAACCTGAAGAAGCGAAAAGTGATTTTTGAGAAAAAGTCCTTACATGTAGTAGTCCCGCTAGATCCTGCTGAAGGAGAGCACTACACTGAACCTGTGTGCCAGGATGATAGCAATGATGAGATAGATTGCATTAATCAAATAACGGCTCAAGACTAGGATCAGGTAAACCCGACTAAATATCGGATAATTTCATGGGAGCGTGACGGTTCCTGTACTTCGGATTCAGATGAAGAAGTAGAATGCTGGCAGAACCGATTGCATGAAGTCACAATGCTAAATTGTAACATGATGACTTGATCACTACAGCACGTAATAATTGAAGCAAGGGACATGTCGAGAGATGAGGGGGAACCCAAAATGAATGGGCCCGTAGACAAGGTTGAAAGTAATTGACGCAAGCTTAGAGCTTGCAATACCCAGGATCATGCAATAACCATGCTTCAAAATGCACACTCAGCATTTACCCAAATTTTTAGTTTAGTCACTGGCAAATTCATCAACTTAAAATTCCTTTTAAATCAAATACAATCTTCAGATTCTGCTCTGATGTAAAAGTGTGACAACACTACTCAATCCAGTAACCAAAGCTTGACATGCATTGTTTTTCAGTCTTAATCCAATTACCATTCAATGATCCCACCATTACAATTTCGTTCTTACATGCTGGGTTCCATTAAACAGTGCGCCTTTACTAGTATATTCAAATTGGCAACTTATATAATTTAATTCCACACGTTTGCCAGCACATTATTTCTGGATTTAAATCTTAACATTTCAATGTTTTCAACAATGCGTCCATTACCAACAAAACTTACCAGTTCAACTTCCTGTGATAATCTCTGGATTGCACCTTCAGTTTGTGGATAGCGCCTTCTGGCATTTCATTTTTGTGTCTGCACAATGTCATTGCTCCGAATTGTATAGAACTCTTTCGCTCCATATTCCAGTATCAATAGAATGCAAATTCAATTTAATTCTGATCAGCTTCCAATAAAATACTCTGCGCCCTTATGAAGCTTATGCTTCTTACTCCCACCAGTCAATTTTCACCTGCACTTAATAAACATTCAAATCGACTTTCACCTGCAAACACAGTCTTGATTACCAATGCTGGCTAATTGCTGTATAACCGTTCTGCTCCAACAACAAATTCCATGCCTTTCTGCGTCTTGTTTTAAAACTTCCAACACGTTGCAAACTCCTTGCATCCGATTTACCAATCGACTCCGCATAAAACAATTCGATTCAACATAAAGCTTCTACAACAAATGAATTCAACCTGGATTTTGGAATGAAATTAAGCCTGTACCTATTTCAAAACCTCATCGATTTACCAATAAGCAACCTGTATGGTATTTACACGCTCCAAGTCACTCCAGTTTGCAATTATGTTTTAATTAAAGCAACCAGTGTTTCATTGACGTTCCACGCGTTTAATTCAAACCAGTGAAGACCATTCCTTCAAAGACAACATGCTGTATTTTAAAGACGGTAAAACAGAACTCTTGCAATAGTCCAATCGGATTTATCTTAAAATGATAATGCCTTCCATATAATCAATTCAACAAATTGCAAACTGCTATTACAACTACTCTAGTCTGTAATTGTTCCAAGTTTCATTAACAATATATAAATTAGAGTGAACAGTGTTCCATGCGTTGATCATTCTAGTGACAGCGTTCTGCAATTTTAGAGATGGTAAACAAATACATTCCAGACAGAGCCTTTGACAAAAATATTCACTAGCGCCCTCTTTCAAACATTCACTGGTAATTTACTTATACAGAGTTCTGTCTCTTCGAAATCGATCCATTGAGATCGATTTATTAACTCCACGACTTCAATTAAAGTGCAGTCTAATTTTCATATAAAACAAGCAGTCATTCACCCCACATTCGATTTGATGTCTTCAGATTATATGGAACATGTATTCAACTTAAAATCTAGTTACAAAAATATTCCACCACTTAATGAATCGAACTTCACAATTTTGAAAACACACTGTTTTTACATTAACAAATGCAAATAAATACTTACAAACTTTCTTCGTGGCCAAATATTCAATGAGCGTGGCCCTTACAAATTGCTGAAGGCTTATAGCCTTGCTATCCAAACCTACTCTCAACCTCACAATCTCTAATGTCCTTTTCTCACAAAAATCCCTCCTATTTATACAATTTAAAAAAATCATTTAATTAAATGCTCAATCTCTTAAAATCCTCAACAAACCCCTAAATTTCTCAGCATCCCTAAAGGATAGGTTTTTATCCCTAAAATTCTTCAATTTATTAAATTTCCTCATATCCTTTTATTAATAAAAAGATATTTACATAAATCCTCACCTTCTCCTATTTAATTCAATTTAATTAATAAAATATTAAAAATCATCACACCCCATATTTACAAATTAATATTATCGCACCCCATATTTACAAATGGAGAAAAAGGTCTTGATGCTCCTGCATCAGACTCCCCATGTAAGAAAATTCATGACCACCTGGTCATAAGTCTGGATATCTCCTCCTGGATCCCAAATTTTATTTTGTAATCTTTCTGTACTTGTCGATTGCTTCACTGTTGTTGTCATCTGCTGTTGTCTTCCAGGTTTCTATATTTTTTGTTGTCGTGTTCCACCTGCTCTGCTCTTGCAATCCTTCATTGTCGTTCCTTTTCTTTCTTTCGGCTGTCTTTCTCTGGGATGTTTTACCATTAACCTCCTTATCAACTCAATTTCTCTGTCCAATATGTCCTTTGTTTGCTGATTATTTCCATCCCTTGATTGCTCCTTTTCTGCTGCTACTATAAATGTTGCCTCACATGTTGCTCTAGCTGTTAATATGAATGTTGCGGCCTCCCAAACTTCCCTACCCTCTGCAACATTCCTTTGCTCGTCACCTGCAATTTCTTTTATGACAACTGCTTTGTCATCCTTCTTATCCTGGACATTCATCCTCTGTTCTTCCAATTTCCTTCTTTGAAAATCTAATTCTCTATATAACTCAATGATTTTACTTGGAGTGGACTTCAGAAACTTTACACGATCTTCCATTTCCTCATTTGTTATTGTCTCATTATCACATGGTCTTTCTTCTGCTAAATCTTCTTTAACATCCTTCAGTAGATGTTCTTCCTTTTCTTCCAAACCTGCAATCACACACAAATCATTAGTTTTAAAATCACAAGACCTTACAGTCTTGTTTAAGGCTTCAGTCATCAAATCTTTCGACTGCTTCGAATCATTCATATGATTCAACTCCTCTAACTCTCCATCACTTTCAAAAAGTAATGGTCCACTCTCTGGGTAACATATAGAAACTTCAACATCTTCTTCAGCATCTTCCTTTTGCTGTAGCTCAACTGTTTCGAGCTTCTCTTTCTTATGTCTGGCATCTATAACCTGTTCAAGTTCCCTTAGTTCCTTTATCAACTGCAAATTTACCTGATGATTCCATTTCTCTTGTAGTCTTTGCCACCTCACCTTCTTTCTCATGACATAACCACGCTTCTGGTCTTCCTCATTTCTTTGCAACATCTCCATTAATACCCCAAGTTGAACTGCTATCTCAGCCTTCTCCCTCTCATATTCCTCTTTGCTTAACTTTCTCTGTATGCCAATTGCCTTGGCATCCTTCTCCTTTTGTCCTCTGCTGTGGTTTATTTCAGAACCTTTGTGACGACTGTCATTAGTCATCATCCTTTCCACCTCTATGAGTTCCTCACTCACTTTACTATGAGTTGTACTAAAGCCTCTTCAGCAGCAAGTCCTATCTTGCCGCCACTTACCTCACCAAGCCCTCCTCACTCGGTCTTTTAGCAAGCAATTGGTTCTCTATCTCCAGAACCTCCTTTGAGCACTTTTCTTTGCTCCTCTTGGCTTCAACTCATCTGCTTGTTCACAAATGTCTTCCTTATCCAATCTCTATTGGATTTCCTCAAGGTTCTGCCACACCTATGCTTTCACCAGTTTTCTATTAGCAATTTTAAACATGTCTTCTATGGATTTTCCTTTTGGGAGTTGCAAAAATACTTCTTCTTTAATGCAAAGAATACAATCTTCAAATTCAAATAAACCCAGATCACCTTACCTTCAAGATCTTAGTCTGATCTTGTCTTTTCGTTTGCCTGTACTTTTAAATGGACCGTTCTTCCCACTAGCTGTCAGCTTGTGCCTTCAAACTCTTCAACTACCTTCAGAATCTCACACTCCTGCAATTTTTGTTTCAGAAAATCTTCATTGCTTCCTCTGCACAATTTCTCGATATCAACTACTATTAATCAGATTTTAAAATTTGATTCTCTCTTCCAATCTTCCGGCTTTATCTGCAAACTTTAGCTGTCAGCAACAATTCCTTCCTTGCTGAGTTTCTTCTTTGTTGTAATCATCAATTCTAATTTCATTTCTTGTCAGTAAAACTCAAATCAAAATTAACCACACACAATACCTACTCAATTCTTCAGCTGTACTCTGGTTTGATTTCACTGTTAGATTAGAATCTAACCTCCTTTGCCTCCATGCACATATTCTACTTCATCATTCATCACACATTCAAAAATATATTCCAGTTCAACAAACCTTCTGTCTTCATTCAGAAAAACAAACATTCTTCATTTCAATAGAGCCAAGATCTGATACCAAAATGACGCAAGCTTAGAGCTTGCAATACCCAGGATCATGCAATAACCATGCTTCAAAATGCGCACTCAGCATTTACCCAAATTTTTAGTTTAGTCACTGGCAAATTCATCAACTTAAAATTCTTTTTAAATCAAATACAATCTTCAGATTCTGCTCTGATGTAAAAGTGTGACAACACTACTCAATCCAGTAACCAAAGCTTGACATGCATTGTTTTTCAGTCTTAATCCAATTACCATTCAATGATCCCACCATTACAATTTCGTTCTTACATGCTGGGTTCCATTAAACAGTGCGCCTTTACTAGTATATTCAAATTGGCAACTTATATAATTTAATTCCACACGTTTGCCAACACATTATTTCTGGATTTAAATCTTAACATTTCACTGTTTTCAACAATGCGTCCATTACCAACAAAACTTACCAGTTCAATTTCCTGTGATAATCTCTGGATTGCGCCTTCAGTTTGTGGACAACGCCTTCTGGCACAATTGTATAGAACTCTTTCGCTCCATATTCCAGTATCCATAGAATGCAAATTCAATTTAATTCTGAACAACTTCCAATAAAATACTCTGCGCCCTTATGAAGCTTATTCTTCTTACTCCCACCAGTCGATTTTCACCTGCACTTAATAAACATTCAAATCGACTTTCACCTGCAAACACAATCTTGATTACCAACGCTGGCTAATTGTTGTATAACCGTTCTGTTCCAACAACAAATTCCATGCCTTTCTGTGTCTTGTTTTAAAAATTCCAACACGTTGCAAACTCCCTGCATCCGATTTACCAATCAACTCCGCATAAAAAAATTCGATTCAACATAAAGCTTCTACAACAAATGAATTCAAGCTAGATTTTGGAATGAAATTAAGCCTGTACCTATTTCAAAACCTCATCGATTTACCAATAAGCAACCTGTATGGTATTTACACGCTCCAAGTCACTCCAGTTTGCAATTATGTTTTAATTAAAGCAACTAGTGTTTCATTGACGTTCCACGCATTTAATTCAAACCAGTGAAGACCATTCCTTTCAAAGATAACATGTTGTATTTTAAAGACGGTAAAACAGAACTCTTGTAATAGTACAATCGGATTTCTCTTAAAATGATAACGCCTTCCATATAATCAATTCAACAAATTGCAAACTGCTATTACAACTACTCTAGTCTGTAATTGTTCTAGGTTTCATTAACAATATATAAATTAGAGTGAACAGTGTTCCATGCGTTGATCATTCTAGTGACAGCGTTATGAAATTTTAGAGATGGTAAACAAATACATTCCAGACAGAGCCTTTGACAAAAATATTCACTAGCGCCCTCTTTCAAACATTCACTGGTAATTTACTTATACAGAGTTCTGTCTCTTTGAAATCGATCCATTGAGATCGATTTATTAACTCCACGACTTCAATTAAAATGCAGTCTAATTTTCATATAAAACAAGCAGTCATTCACCCCACGTTCGATTCGATGTCTTCAGATTATATGGAACGTGTATTCAACTTAAAATCTAGTTACAAAAATATTCCACCACTTAATGAATCGAACTTCACAATTCTGAAAACACACTATTTTTACATTAACAAATGCAAATAAATACTTACAAACTTTCTTCGTGGCCAAATATTCAATGAGCGTGGCCCTTACAAATTGCTAAAGGCTTATAGCCTTGCTATCCAAACCTACTCTCAACCTCACAATCTCTAATGTCCTTTTCTCACAGAAAGCCCTCCTATTTATACAATTTAAAAAAAATCATTTAATTAAATGCTCAATCTCTTAAAATCCTCAACAAATCCCTAAATTTCTCCACATCCCTAAAGGATAGGTTTTTATCCCTAAAATCCTTCAATTTATTAAATTTCCTCATATCCTTTTATTAATAAAAAGATATTTACATAAATCCTCACCTTCTCCTATTTAATTCAAATTAATTAATAAAATATTTAAAATCATCACACCCCATATTTACAAATTAATATTATCACACCCCATATTTACAAATGGAGAAAAAGGTCTTGATGCTCCTGCATCAGTAATGTGCTCGAATGACAATAGTACAATTCGAGCAAATGGGTGTTGCGCGCGACACCTGCACGATGGGGGCATATACATCAAAAGTATAGAAAAAATTGGCACGAATATAGAAGACAGACGCACTTACAATTTAGCAGACCCCATCTAAGGTGAATTGGTAGGAAAATATAGAACAACTTGCAAGCACACTAGACGTATATAGAACAGACTGTTCTAGCACGGTGCAGTATTACAATGGCAGACCTAAATAGAACGAGTTGGAGGAAGAACAGGATTACACTACCAATTGAGAGAAGGGGAACATTCACCAAGATACGTGAAGTCAAGAATAAGGCTTCATGGATACAAGGTAGAAAAAGGAACCTGCACACCTGAGTGGTCAGAAAGGTATACACAGGGCTATGCAGGAACTGGGCCACAAAAAAGCTGCAGAATAGTATAGGAACTAGGGTCCCTAAAGAACCTCCACAGATGGCTAGGGATGTAGCAATGTCGGTAAAGAGAGCAGCGTGCAAAGTCCAAACTGAAGAATTCATAAGCCCTTGTGAAGAATATGACAGGATTCAGAAAGCTATTCGGCTAGGGAGCGCGCAACTTCACGAATTAGAACGGGATAGGATTCTACTTCGAATGAAGAATATGATAATGGAAATAGAGATTAAATAGCTAGACAAAGAACTGAAGAAGGACTTTCTGAACCAAAAACCTAGAAATTCACAGCCAAAAATGCGCAAACCTAAGGATGAATTGGAGAAGTACAACCACAAGGTACTGGATTGAATGTCGTCATTAAAACAACACCTCACTCTCGGGGGGATTAGGAAAGCGCACCGCATCCAGCAGTATGCGTAGCAACAACAATAGAGACTGTGTCATGGGTTACTCACCAGGACTTACTAGCGGTGCACCAAACAGGTGGAACCACCTGAATAGTCGAAGAGGAGACAGTCTCAGCACTCCACACAGTTGAAAGGAGAGTGTGGGACTATAAAACAGTTTTTTAAGGGGTTGCGAAACAAAAGGAATGCGTGCAAGGCCGGTAGGTCACAAGGGTCATGGTCGCGCAGAAGGGGCTATGCTACCATGCAAACAAAAAATGAAATGACCATTTACGTCATTGTTCATGACAAGACGTCTGAGTTAAGGCAAGAAGAAGTGGGAGGTGGGCATTTAAGGCATGAAGTAAGAACTATATTTGAAAAGATCTGACAACCTTCTAGAATTAATGAGCTCGATTATGAGGGGACGGTTGAACATGAATTCCAATGGGCCTATAAATTGCAGATGGCACTCCTTCGAAAAACCCTTGGAAACTTGAGAATAAAGTTGTTACGCTATCAAGAGGGCATGAGCAAGATGAATGAGGAGGTCGTAAGAGCGAGCCCGTGGTTTAAAACATTGCCAAAGGATACACAGGAGTCCCTAATCAGATTCATGTCATCCACCAAGGGAGCCACGAAAAATACTACAAGGGATGCACTCGAAATCCCTAAATCACCTCGAATGCCGAGATCTAAGAGGGACCCACAGGTAGTCGGACTAGTCCATATGTCACCGTGAAATCCGCAGTTCAACAAATTGTCGATGGAAGAAAAGGGAAAAATAGTTAATATCAAGAATGACAATGAGGAAGAGGATCCTTTGACCTTTGTCGAAGAGATGGAACGAGAGGAAGAGTTGGAAGAAGACATCTAGCCAGTACGTGTTGCAACAAAACTGCCCAAGTATGTCCCTCCATAGAAAGGGAGGGTAAAAGTCCCTAAAGATTTGGATGTTGTTAAAATCAGACTTAACACCTCGTCCCTCCCCGAGGGGGCTCTGTTCGAAGGAACGAATGTGGGCCGAATTCCCAATATGAAGTTTGAAGACTGGGACCTTGCAGATAGCAAGAATTTTCCCCATTTGGAAACTAGCGAGCTGATGGAACAAAGCACAGAGGGAGCCATTACAACACTGCAGCCGTAGACTTGGCTATGTGAGGTGGAGGAGGCGGGGCTACTCCACCTCCTATTAATTCCACATTTTCACCGAGCCCCAATCATGATATTTGTCATCAAGAAACTACTCTACCTGGTGCACGATGGGCACTTATGGCTAGAAGAGCCCATCCCCATCATCACGGGGCTCATTTATAGGATCTCTTGGCTTCCTTGTGCAGGAAGGGATCCCGCGGAAATTGTTGGCACAGGTGGAGACTTGACGATTGTGGAAGCCATGAAAAATAAATACAAGTTAGAGAAAAGGCAGAGAGGGTACATTATTACTAGTATTCGAGACAAAGGGGTCCGCATTGCTACCCAGTTGTTGGCAAGAAAAGTGATGTGAAAATGTCGGGGAAATGAGGTACCAACAATGGTCATCGCGCTAGCTGAGTTATGTGCAGAAGGGGTACGGTTCAATTGGGTGCAATTCTTCCGCGATGAATTCCTAACGAACTACAGGGAGACCCAAGAGCGTGGTAAGACCTCCCAATATGTGTGGTTTCTCTTATCCATCCTGCTGGTTACAGGTGAATTGCCTGAGGATAGTTAGTTCGCCCCCCCCCCCATGGCCAAGATTGGTTGAAAGTAGCAAAATACACATCACTATGGGCTACGAAGGATGCCACAAGAATATGCAAAGCCAAGATTTTTTGGATACTGATGGAAGAAAGCATATGACTGTGGATCAATAAGCAACTACGCCTATCCAACTCAATATATGAGAGTGTGAAGCAGAATTTAAAGCAAACATGCACCATGTGTATATCAGGGCGTGGAAGGATCCAGCGCAGAACTGGCCCATGCTTCCCTTTAGTGTAATAGATGATGCTTTTTTTTCCATGCTGGACACCTGGCAACTAGAATGGCATGCAACAGATGCAATGGTGCATGATGAGATGGAGATTCAAAAACAGAAGGCTACAGCCAAGTTTCTAGCATAAAAAAGTAGAATGACCAGCTCATTGAGGAAGTATGGGCGTCTTGGAGGTAGCGAAGGCTACCGCGGAAAAGAAAGTAGTAGGATGGGTTGATTCGACAGAAGAAGAAAGAGGCCTGACTGTGACTATAGGGCCAAGAATGGATGAAACAACAGAAGGTGCAGACCCGAGCACTACCTCTACACCCTTAAAAATGTCACATGCGACAGAATGAACAGGGCCACACAAGAAGACCAAGTCGTCCAAGTTGGATGGGGAGCCTATCACACTGACCGAGGGTGACCTATGTGACATTAGTGATATAGTTCACAAAGTCAATAGGGAGGCACTTGAAGAGGTAATGACGAAGTAGCAGATTATGTTGAGGGCACTCAGAACACAACTGTAGGAACTTCAAGCACAGTCCCCATAGTTGGGAATGGTAGCTGCCTACGAGGCTATGGGTATGTCAGAAACTAAGCAGTTTTTGTGCACCAAAATGGTTAATACTATTGCACTCCCAACAGGAGCATTGATAGCAAACAATGTAGAGGACAGAGCCGTGGTAGTTTGGCTCACTGGACTTGGATTAAACTTGGCTACCCTCCCACGAGAAATCTCATACGAGCTACAGGATGGCACAATGACAAAGCTCCACGCTAGGGAAGGATGTGCAGTACATATGCTCAATGAATAGTGAATTAACATAGAGTAGTTGAGCCTCCAACACGATGAAGTAGTAGCACAGACTCAACAGTCAAAGCACATTGTCGAGGAAGCATGTTGCCTTGCCATTGAGCTCGAGATTGCAACAGATTTACCTATAGGCATATGGATCCACAAGTTGACTAGTGGATTACGTGAGGGAAAGGAGGAATTAGCGAGGATCTAGTTGGACCTCAGCTTGTAGATCGTAGATTTGAGGCTCAAGGTGTAGCCTACTACATTGTCGAAGGTCTGAGAGCAGCAGCACCAGGCAATTCAAGTAAGATTGGAAGAAATAGAGCATGCCATCTAGGATTGCACCGGCTTGCCAGATCAGTCACCCATCACCCTCACTTCACTATAGGAGGACCCAACGCTCCAACGGTTAGAGACAAAATCGCGGGAGCTACAGCAGGGTTATGACAATATTTGGGGGACCACGTAGACAATCGCCCTTACTCAGCAGCTGACCCTGATGAGGGAGGCCCAGGACCTAAAGACCCTGGTGGATGTCGCATGTAAAAAAGAAGTAGTGCTTAAAGAACGTATTCAACCTTGGCTTGAGGAAGCATTCACAGTCACCGCCAAGATCAAGGCAAAGCTAGCACACATGCTAGGTGTATATGCAATCAAGCAAGGACTTGCACCAAACAATGAAACATCGGAGCTACACACACAATGGGTACAACAGATGGCAAAGGAATGTGTGGCAGATGTTAGTGAAGCGTAGAGATTGTTGGATGAACTTCACGCAAAGATCACTGCACCAGCCAAGTGACTCGGGACAAGTCATGATGTTTGTGTTGGGGGCTTGTTGGGTAGCGGATCCCTCGCATAATGGTTTTGGGGCCTAAAGCCCACAATTTTTGGTAATGATATTGTAAAAGCTCCGCGAAGTGTGCAAATTGTGGATGGTAATGAGTCAAGTCGAAGGGTAGTCCACCCTAAAATATTGTAATTTAATCTAGAATGGGTCAGCCTACCCATGGTCCACGAACCATGGGAATGTATAAATAGAGTGAGGCTCTACGTGTAGAAGGTAGCTTTGGGTGTAGAGTTTAGATGTGTATGGGTTTCTAAAAGTAATATTGGATCGAAGTTTGTATGTCTAAGTCATGGGTCGTAGTAGTAGAAGAGGCTCTATAACTATGGGCGCAGAGGCCTAGTAGAGTCTGTAGCTATGTGCGCAGACCCATGCAACTGTCTACGCACCATAAGAAGTGGATTGTAACTAGAAAAATAATTAATAAAGATAAGTTGGGTTTGGAATATTGCATGTTTGTTGCTCTGCTTTTGTTTATGCATCTTCTTATCGTTTATGATTGCACACATATCTGTTTATGTTAACTGGTAGCTGCAAGTATTGTGTTTACTTAAATTAATTCTAGATCTATAATAATACTAAACACAGAAAGGGTAAAGAGCATTCACACTCATCCTTCAAGTCGCACAAAGGTAGCTACACTGAACAAATGGTTGTGCGGAAGTAGCGTAGCGTGAGGGAATGATTCATGGACCTTCCAGACCTCATCAAGACATCCCTAGGGTGCGGAAACCTGGTTCCAGCACCCTCCCCTACTACCTTGAGTGAGACCTCAGTCTGTGCTCCACGGACTGTTACTGAAAGGGCTAGTAGTTCAGGATTTGTCTAGCTAAACAATTTTGAACCTAGGTCAAGCCCCATCAAGCCAACAACATGCCCTACAATACGCTTTTGAATCCTTATGTAGTGTCGGCCACCACAACCCAGTGCGCAAAATCTTTTACGTTGTTGCTTTTCCTGCATAATGACCTCCCATAGCTCCACCATGAGCCTCAGCGAGGATGTTGTTTCGTTCAAACTTTGGCACATAACATAACAATATTTCACCCGATCCCATTTTGTACAAGTGCCCTACAATGACAAAAAAAATTGTCACGTGCACCACCAATTCCTTCTTCTATTGACTTGTATATCCTTCCGGAGCCATTCATGTCATTAGGAAGTGTACAATATCTTCAAATTGACTATCTATGACATGCACTACAAAGAGTTGTGTGTCATGCAGTCCTTCCTCCAAATTAGTAGGCTCTTCTCCAATTTCAATGCACGATAGATGATCCGGTCCTGCATTCAATCATCATTTTTTCACAATGACTTCAAAATCATATTCCTAGAACAACAAAATCCACCTGCATATCTTCCCCCCTAACACAGGCTTTTTGACCAGGTATTTCAATGCAAAATAGTTTGTATACATCTTAAAATGTCTGCCCAATAGATAATTCCTGAACTTCTGGAGCATGTACACCATAGCTAATCCTTCGTGCTCTATCATGGAATAAATTTTCTCAGCTTTCGATAGCTTCCTACTTGCGAATGCTATAGGATGATGTAAATCCCCTTCACTTGCTTGTGTCAATACTTCTCCCAACACAATACATGATGCATCCACATGCACATGAAATTCCTTCTTCCAATCCAGGAAGACTAGGATCGACATTGTGACCATTTTTTCCTTTATAACATCCAATCTCTTCTAACATTCTTCATTCCAACATAACGTAACATCCTTCTTTAACGGTTTTTCCATCGATGCGGTGATCTGGGCATAACTTTTGATGAACTTTCTATAGTACCTGATATGCCCTAATGTTTTGCGTGGCTATTTCACACTTCTTGGTGCCTCCAAATTGATTAAAAACACGATCTTCGCGGGGTCTACCATCAAGCCTTATCTACATAGCACATGACCCAGCAAGATCCCAAAAGGGACACAAAACAAACATTTCTTTAGATTGAGTACAATGCGATACCTTCAGCATGTATCTAGCATCAAGCGTAGACTTGCCACATGGCGCTTTACCAATCCAAACATTGTCCAGTCATCAAAGTATACCTCCAAAAATTTATGAATGAAGCCCTTGAACACCACAATGACTACAGTGAAAAGATCATTGGCACATTCTTCAGCCCAAAAGGCATTACAGTGTACTGAAAGCATCCCCACTCGATCGTGAAGGTAGTCTTATTTCTATCCTCAAGCACGATTTTGATCTGATTGTACCCCAAGAACCCATCAGTAAACGAATATGCTTCTTGGCCGCCAACATTATCCAGCACCTCATCAGTGAATGGAGTTGGGAAGGGATCATGTACACAGGTGCCATTCAACTTCCTAAGATCTACACATATCCTTATATCATCCTTATATTCTTTTCCTGAACTACTACTGGGCTCACCCAATCAAATTCTCCCACTGGTTCAAAAATACCCGCTGCAAGCATCTTATCCAACTCTAAGCGAAGCTTTTCTTTATACTTCGAATTGAGGCAGTAAGGTCTTTTCTTCACAGGCTTCGCATTTGGTTTTAGGGTGATATTCATGACACCCAAGTCCCCTATTATCCCTTTCAGATCTAGAAACTTCGCGGGGAACAGATCCTGATATTCACAGAGTAGTTCGATGACCTTATCTACTCTCATGTCGTCCCAGTAGTCTCCAATCTTTGCAAACTTCGGCTCTGCCTCTATGCCAATGTTCACCTATCTAGTTTTGAGTGGCTCGGTTATGTATAGGTTCTCTAATTGTAGTCCCTCAACTTTGCAGTGACCTTCAGTCTCTGGAATATTAAGCTTCCTTAGGTCTTAATCTTCTTCTTCCTTGTTACAGTGTAGCACTCCAAGCACGTGGCTGAGATGGGTAGTCCAATTAGGTTGAATCAAATCTAGATGATCCTACGATATCCTGAAGATCGTTGCCTTAACCTCCTGCAACGCTTTGTTGATACATTCAAACCCATCCTCACGCTGAATGTCATAAAAAATCCTTGGTGAAAAACATCCCACTCTTCAGTGCCATGGAGGAGTTCCATCTCCAAGAACCAATTCATCGGTATAACCTTCAAAGTATGACAAAACAGTTGTACCCACTCTGGCTGAGGCTTCGCTCCATACGCTTCAGCCCATTTGGCCAAATGGTCATGCAGATCATTCCTCCCATCATACTTTTCAGTTAGCTGCACTTATGGGTGACCAAACCACACTCTCATCATTTTTCTGTATACACGCCAATCATCAAAATTGTCCTTATGTGTGCCCCACCATCTCGCAGGCGTAGCGCACAGTTCCTAGTCCAAGGCCGAGAAGCGATGCTACTCTGGCACTTCTCTCTCAAATGCATCCAAAAAGTGATCAACATCAGTTAAACCGTCATAGTGAGGTAGGTTGCTTACCTCTGAAGATACACAATGCAATGACTTGGTCATCATATTACAGCACAATGTAGATACTTCATGCTATCGATTATGCCAGTGCTCCAGTTCTTCATCTGAATCTGACATGCAGGAACTTTTTCAATCCCATGCAATACATCCATTTACCATCGGATTCACCCAGTCCTGATCTCACATCGTTATCTTATAAATCTGGTCGAAATAGTCATCACTTTCATAACTGTGGACCAGTTCAATATAGCGTAGTCCTTCTGCAAGGTCTAGTGGTACCACTACGTGGAGCGATTTCTTCTCAAATATCATCTTCCGCTTCTTGAAACTGATTACCCCATTCATGTCAGTGGCCTAATCGATCCTAAGGAGCGCGGGCTAGGGATTGATGTCATCCACAATTTCTATCACTTCAAAATCAGCTAGTGCACTTGCGCCTTCAATATTAATGGTTACCCCATGCAACCTTCCAATTGGGATGATTTTCTGCTGATTCGTCATCCTTAACTAAATCAAAGACCATTGTAGCGTAGGTCTCCCCATTCTCTCCCATGTCTATTTCAGAAAAACATTTGCGTCGAATCCTAGGTCCAAGATAACCTGGTCCATTTCGTATTCTCCTATCTATGCGGTGAGTCTCATCTCACATCAAATTCTTACCTTATGCTTACTAAGCTTTCTAACTATGCGTGGTCTGTCAGTAGCATTTTCCTTCCCACCTCACCTATTGATCATCTCCTATAGTCCCTTCACAGCCTTGCTATTGCGTAGCAGTTTCATGTAAGTCTCCAAAAAAGTGATAATCATGGATGGTTCCATTTCTTCAGCTAGCTTCTCCTGACTCCAAAAACGTGATAATCATGGTAGAGGCCTCGGCAAAGCTTTTCTTCGCTTCCATAAATGTTATCTTCATGTATTCTAGATAAAACGCGGTCTCCTTTTTTGGTGCTTTGCGAACCCTCTCACCTTCTTCAGGATGCTTCCCCTTATATTCACCAGTCGTCGCTCCACTTTGCAACACAATATTTACCTTAGGATCTTCCTCGCGAGGTTCAGCCCTCATCATCAGTAGGTTCTAAGTTGGATAATAAGGTTGCACTCTCTTATCGTGTATTTTAGCCAACAATATAGGGCAATCCTCCATTGCATGATCAAACTGAGTACAATAGCGGCATGACAGACGTGTCAGATTCGGGTAGTCTTGTGCGTAGTTTCCTGGTCCTCCACAATTGTAACAAATAACCTTCCCTTGACCTCTACTAGGTCCTCCTCCACCTTGGCCTCATTTTCACCCGTGATACTTGCCTCACGCTCCTCCAGCGCCTTGGTCTGGAGGCCGCGTTTCTGCCTGCACTTTGTATGTAGATGTCCTATCCATCATTAATTCCACTAGTAGAAAATGATGAAATTAGTGTCTAGGTGACTAACATTGTTAGTCACTGCAATTATTGCAAGTGGATTACTACTAAATTTGAGCAATTTTAAGCGACCGAACTAAAAATTACTAACGTAAACGACTAATTTAGTTTAGGGATAAAATATATGACTAGGTAATAAGTGACCAAACTAAAAGTGACTAACTAAAATGACTAATTTAGTCCCAGACTAAAATATATGATTAGATAATAAGTGACAAAATTAATAATGATTAACATAAGAAACACATATTCAAACCATGTAAACAATAGATATGCAAACCTTTACAGGTGTAGAGACTCCATGCGTGTGTGTGAGGGAAGGTGTTTGATATCTTATAGCAGGTTTCCGTTCATCACCAAATAGGCTTAGGCTATGAGTGGATTGGCCAATCAACCCTCATAATTCGTTCCTTTGAGTTTTTAGGAAATCTCAAGTTAAAGTCCAACTAGTGTTAGTAAATGGTCTCAAAGGTGTTTTATAGGGTTTATAAACAAGATCACTAGATCCCAATGCAACAGAGGTGCCTTGGATTTGTTGAAAAGTAAAATACCCCACGTGGCACCAAATGCGTGATTGATGCATGGTACAAGCCTAAGACCCATTCTTACTATGTAAAACATACTAATGACACTAAATATCCCCCATAGAGGCCTAAGATTCCCTACAGAGGTCATGTGTGCTTCTTTGAGAACTACTTCTCAAAGTTTAATCATCAAAGATTCCAATAAGGCCTATGCCACTTATGTTCCTATTTTGACCAAGTATACACTTCTAAACATCATATGTGATTTGAAGGCCTTCTAAGTTCATTAACATCCAATGATGAGGTTCTAAGACCCAATCATGGTGTGAAAAACCTTTGAATGGTCGACACATCCCTTCTACACACCAAATAATATTCCTTAGAGAATATAATTAATGTGTGGTTTGAAGCCCTTTTAATTATGGCCACTCATTATTTAAGACTTAAGTCCCTTTTTTTCTAATTTCCCTCATTGGCCATAGTAAAGGCCATGAGACCCAATCTTATTATTCAAAACATACTAAATTACCATATTCCCAACTAGAGGTCATGTTCATTGCAATTGAGCATGATAAATTTAACTTAGGAATTGAGCCCCTTTTTTTCCTATCCTAACCATAACACAGACACTAACTCGCATATGTGGTGAGAAATACTTCTTATCAAAGATCCATTAAAGAATATCTATGTGATTTTAAATTCTAGCTCATAGCCATTGTGACTAAAAAGCTTCTTGTAAGGCCTAATGCCCTTGTTTACCTCCCCTACCAGTAGTACATTCCTTGACTCCTATACATGGTGTGAAAAAACTCCTAATGGAATTGATATCCCATAGATCCATAAAATTAGTTAGAGAAGACCTATGTGGTTGTTCAATGCCAAATTCATGGCCCTTGAGCATGGGAAGCTTCATTTTAGAAGTAAACACATTTTTCTCCTTTATTCATACAAATGCTTTTTATAAAAATAATAGTAATGGTGCCCATATTCCTATTCTATGGCCCTTTTTATGTCCATTGTTAAAGGCTTTGAGAGTTATTCCTAGTGTACAAAATGTGGTAATGTTGTACAAATATTAGTAAAGATAAAGGCCCCAAAGAAATTCCTCAATTGATCATAACCTCTCATAATGCTAAATTTGGGCAATATGCATCATTATGATAGGTGGAAGCTTAGTTCAAAAAATTAATTATTGTAAAACCTTTAGAAGGGATCATGTTATCATATCTTTCTGTGTCTATGTTGAAACAAGAAGAAATCTTGACATGATTTTAATGTTGAGTCATTTAATTTGTCTCAATACATAAGAAGTTGTGGCGACATAAACAAATAGAGATTGAAGAATGTTATACTCTTCGACACATATAAATGGAGTATTCTTTAAGTGCGATTCTTTTGAGTTTTCGACATATTTCTCACTGGAATCCAACGATAAATTTTGTGGCCAAATCTTTATTTGTGTTGTTTAAATTGGTTTTTTGACTGCATATATAGATTCAACACCCTCAAACACCCCTGGGGCACTTCGAATGTAAAGAGTTCACTTGTCAAACTTGTAATTTCAATAAATCCCTTTTGTATTTTAGACAAATTAGGTCAGAAAATAAACCGAAAACTTCCAAAAAATTGCACTTAAAGACTACTCACATATAAATATCATTGCATAAAACCACTAATTATATTTGTTGAAACTTAAGGTTTCCATATTAAATGGTGTATATCCAATTTAATATCTTGTTTATTTTTATTGAATCCTTAATTTAATACTTTTATTTTAAAATTTAAAATTTTATTATAGATAGTGTATATATAATAATTTTATAAACATTATTATCCTATATTATTGTTTTTTTCCTCATATACCCACTATTATTAATTATTAGTGTTATTGTTATTATTAAAAATATATATATTTGTATTTATCTTATTGTTATTATTAAAAACATATTTGTATTTATTTTATTGTTATTATTAAAAATGTATTTGTATTTCAATTAATTTGTTAGTTTATGCAGGTGGCATCACATTGACCTACAAGTTCTCTACAACCCTACATGCCCTGCATCCATCGACAATGTTTATCTGCTCCTTGTTGCATGGGAAACCTGGAGGACAATGACTCATTTCACCATTCCTACAATTAGATAGATCATTAATGAGATGATTTGTGGAAGACCAACATGCTTGTAAGTGATTTTCTATTTCTATGTGCTCTACAAACTTATTGATTTACATTTTTTTCCTCTATAACATAACACCATAATTAATTCTTCATAGAATTTTGAATCTATTGATTTTGGGTTTTAATGGAAGCAAAACTACCTATGTTTTTGGAGTTAGAAGCAGTAGGGCCTATGTGATATTTGATGGCATTGTGATTATGATGGTGGGAGTGGTATTTCTAGTGGGATACATGATGTCCAGAAACAAACACATCCCCACCTCGTTTGTTTACTCCAAAAATACGTAGGTGCGCCCCCGCCTCATTTCTTCTACTTTTCATGAATACAAATGAATTATTTGTTAAAGCTTTCGCAACCTCGAAGAGGCTATGGAAAACCTATTTTAAATGTGTCTTTTTTTTCCATGTCCAGTACATCCAATGCATAAATTATATGGTGAATATCGAAGCCTCATTAAAATTGGTCTATTTTAGTGTCCATATTCAATTCACTTAATGGATAATTGAATTAGCCCATATAAAACCAAGCTTTAGGTGGCCTTGTGCAAGCACGTATATTCAATTCACCCACTAGGTGATCTATATGGCGTATATGAAACCTTAGTTTCAGTGGGTCACGAGTGTTTGTTCGTGTTCACATTCAATTCATCCAATACATCACCATATAGATGGTGCATTTCAAACTCTTATTTAAATGGGTTTTTGCTAGTGTCCATATTCATTGCACCCAATGCACCATTATATAGATCTCACACAAAACCAATGTGTTCAGGGAGTGAGCACCTTGATTCTCTTGATGTAATAATAAATTTGGACAAAAACACAACATTCGAATATTGAGATGACATATTAATTCAATAAAATAAATTTTCCCACAAGAAATTTATTGAAATTGATCTAGGGCATTTGGGGGAAGAGACATTGTAATTCACAAGAGCATTGAGCTTGAGAAATTGGAACAACATTTGTTTTTCCAATCGAAGAAACAACTATGGACTAATTGAAATGAATGTGAAACTCAATGCACCATCTGGATGCCTCATATTCAACCCAGGTTTAAATGGCCATGTAAGAGTGTCCATTGTTAATTTTCCCCATGATTAATCTGGATGGTTCATATCAAATTTGGGTTTAAATGGATCTATGCCAGTGTCGCTGTTCAATTAATCCATTGCATCATCTAGGTGGTGCTTATCAAACTTGGGTTTATGTTGGGTCCCTATAATACTAATGATTACCCCATTACTATGGTAGCTGTACCCCTTATTAATATTGTTGTGCCACTATTTCTCCCATATTGTTATTACTGTGCCCCATAGAATCCCTCTATTGTTATTTTTGTGGCTTTATATTATTATTATTAGGTCAGCTGGGTTATATTGTGACTCCTTAGACTCCTATATATAGAAAGGAGGTTTTGTCATTTGTATCATCCAAGAATTGTTCATTTATGTAATGTAAAGGAGGTTTCCCCCTCGAAGAGGCTGAATTATAAGGCGTTGATCTATCTTTTCTATCTTTTCTTGAGCCGATTTCATAACATTTCGTATCTGTTGTGCCTTGCAAACAACCCCCCATTTCATATTTATTTTTATTTACAAAACCATTAAAATATGAGATGGGTCCCTCTTAAAATAAAATTGATGTCAATAACTCTTACTTTGTAAAAGTCCAACAAATCCAAGGAACGCTCTATAAACTTCCCCTCAAAAGCAATATCTCTTTAAACATTGGAAATAAAGCAAATATGTGTTTATTGCGATAAAGCGATCGCAAGATCGCATATCGCAATAACATAAAGGATGCACCAAGCAATCAAAAGACTCCCCCCGACGCGATAAAGCTATTGGCGATATCGGCGATCGGCCATTCTCTTGTGCACCACTATTGCGCCCATCGATAAAGCCCCGACCCGATAAAGCTATCGGCGATCGGCCATTCTCTTGTGCACCACTATTGCGCCCATCGATAAAGCCCCGACCCGATAAAGCTATCGGCGATATCGGCGATCAGCCATTCTCTTGTGCACCACTATTGCGCCCATCGTTAAATCCCCGACCCGATAAAGCTATCGGCGATATCGGCGATCGGCAGTCCCCTTCGTATCGCAAGCATTGTTCATAGGCCTTTCCCCGATCCGATATCGGCAATCGGCGATGGGTGGTTTCTCCTGTTGAATCCTTAATACGCATAGGCCTTTCCCCGACGCGATATCGGCGATCGGCGATCAGCAGCATTCAAAGCATTGTTAAAACTACCCTCGCGCCCCTGCCCGATCCGATAAGATAAGGCACAGTTCTCAACGAAAAACCGTTAAAGTGATTGGAAAGCCTGAGTTAATAACAATTAAGGCATAATCATTCCCGCTCGGCCGCCAGTACGCCCATTGCATGATTTAAAAGATCTTTCGGCAAATATTGCACTAATGAGCATTTATAAGGTGGCAGGTCCTATACGGTCCCTTAAATGAATCCATCCCCTCAGATCTGCCTATAGATCATATCCGCGGTGTTTTAATAAAGACAAACTATATCGACGTTTTTCTTTCTATTTTACTATCAGTTGTGAGTTTCATTGTTATCTCAGTATTATGCCAAAACCACCTCTCTGTGCAGAATATCAGATTTTGCAAGCAATTCAGGCTAATGGGTAAAAAGCAGAAGAAGGTTGCAGGCGTATATTGATTCACCAACCGCGCCACACTAATAGTAAACAGCAAGAAAGGTTTGATATCAGATCAAGTTGGGGGCCTTGCCAAGAATACTTGGCAAGGAACTTATGATTTGCTAGAAGCGAGAAACCTGAGCAGGTTGTAGAAGAAGCTACCGCAAGACTACCAAAAATCAGAGTGTACTCTCAAGGACTGGCCGACTCCTTCCTTACATAGGATAGCGGCAAGAGAGCAAATGCTTCCATACAACCGATGTTATAAGTGGGCAATTGAAGAATTTCTATCACAGGACAGAATCTTTCGTCGCAAACGATCGGAAGGGATTTTTGGGTCCTTGCAGCCAGAGGATTTGAGCAAATGTATCCCATTTGGGGCCCTTATGCCAGAGAAAGTTTACAATAGCGCATTTCTGGAGAAGTTCGCAAGTGAGAATGAAATTGAGTGTGAACCTATCAAAGATTGGAGGCAGAATCCAAGTAAGCAGAAGCATGAATCCTCTGGTAAGTACTCAGTCGACTCCTTGTGTTCACCTTATTGCTATGTCGCTATAATGATGTGTAGATTATGGGGTCTGCATGATTCCACCATTTTTACTATCGAAATGGTTCCCCTCATGGAGGCGTCAGTCAACAGTTGGATTATGGATTGGGCCACTATCCTTTCGGATAAGCTTGCCCTTGCTGTTAGAGAATATAGGAATCAGACCAGAGTCAGCGAGAGGATAATCCCTCCATTCTACTACAGTGCTTATATTTTGGATACCTTGTGTTTTAATTCCAAATTCCCCATTCTCGGTTGGAGGTGGACCGTACAGGACCCCTCCCCCATCCATATTTACCATCACAAGATGTGGAAGT